>DWLI01002106.1:0-13829 GCA_018249915.1 Cecropterus dorantes dorantes | reverse complement strand
TGGCTCTATATTATTATATTTATTGCTTTTCCGGTGTTTTGGCAAGTGTTTAGGCGGGAAGTAAAAAAAGCGTTGTTTAAGTATAAATATATAAATAAATATATATTAATTATTAAGACAGAAATTTATTAAAATTCACATTGAAATCAACATTTCACAAAAAATAATTATTACTATTTTTTTGTAACCAGTACTTACGAGTTTGCGAGTGACGTCACGTTTGACATTCGTCTAGTTAGCTTGGTCGACTTATACAATGTATGTTTGTAATATTGTGGAGGTAAACCAATTCGTTTTGGGGTTATCTACCTACGCGTTATCTTAGATGACTAAGTTGCAATATCTTCTCTTTGAAGCCTTGTCACTGCTTGCCGCATTCTTTGAACTACAGCAGTATTGAACGCTGCTGTGTTTTGGTCCGAACGGCGTGGTAAGGGAGACATACCTTTTTTTTCGTTTTCGAGGGGGAAACTTTCAAACGGGACTCGACGCCGTAGGAGCGACGCCGGGTTAGGTGGAATTTTTATCACACTATAACCTTCACCGGTGGTTTCCTTAGTGCTGTGTGGAGGACTCCGAGATTTCCAACGGAACGCAACCGGAGTCATCCAAGCGCGCTGCCCCTATCTGACTCTTTCCTGGTGAGCATTAGCGCTCACCGTATCTTCTGGCTTTTACGATGAGATGCGACCACACATGTCAACGTCCTTCACGGGATCGTTTGGCTTGACGGTTCAAGCTCCCACTCTTGCCGCCCGCAAACCCGGAAGACCCCTTTTAGTCTCCTCTTGCGAAAGGGAGACATACCTATCCGAGGCGTTCCAACTTAGTTCTCAGAGGTAATAAGGAAATTACAGAAAATCTATCAAAACAACGCCTGTCACTGCATTCAGTCATGTAATTGTGCTTTTGTATATACTAGTATATACTTGTATACTAATATTATAAAGCAGTAGAGTTTGGTTAACGAGCTAATCTCAGGAATTACTGGTTGAGATTTAAAAAATATTTTTGTATTGAATAGTCCATTTATTGAGGAAAGTGTTGGCTATATAACATCACGCTATGTTTGTTTGTTTTTTTTTCTTATTTAATAGTGGGTGAAACTACGTAGCACGCCTAGTTTATAATAAAAAAGTATTTATTAGTCTCTTAAAAAGACAAGATTTTTTATCTGCTAGAATGAGCCTTCATATATAACATAACATACTGTTACCGAAGGCATTCTTAAGCGTTTGGAATCGGCTGAATTAATTTTGATGGAGCTTTCAGTAATAACGAGTTTCTGGAATAACCACAACTACTTGAGAGTATGGAAGAACCCGCGTGCAAAAAACTTAAGAATAGAAAGTAACAAAACCACAATATCCTTCGAGTCCAGGAAACTTAGGCTATTTCCTCTTCCAGCAAACGACAATAGAAGGGGAAACGGGAGCAATAAAAGCTATCGCTGCATTAGAACGTAACAAACAACAGGAGTACTTCCGGTCGGGAACGATTACGTCGCTTCCGGTGCAAAATGACCCGTGACCGTAATGGCGGAGTTTTGTTAAATTAGGTATCAGTAGTTTCAGTCGATTGTTTATTTTATTAGGTAACAATTCAGTTTATGCGCTAAAACATCATAATGGTATAAATTTCAGTCTTTTGTTTTGATAGTCAAAAGGTTGTAATAGTAACAGGTCAGACCGCGGAGGCACCTACGATCTCTGCACCTATTTCAAACTTGAAACAGTTCTTGCGTTTCGGAAGATGGATGTCGACTTACTTACATAATATATCGTATGAAGTACTGCTTGGTTATAAAAGTTTCGCATGGTGCTGCAAGCGTCAATGTTTTAGGTAATTTCGCTAAGCTGTGAAAGCGAGAAGCAAATATTTTGTGGCTCATTGATTGGGATTGGCAACACGTCTGCAACAATTTTTTTAGCAAATGTGTAACTAATGGCTCTATATTATTATATTTATTGCTTTTCCGGTGTTTTGGCAAGTGTTTAGGCGGGAAGGGGTGGATGGTTTTGGTCTGTTCAAGGAATCTATCAAGTCAAGGAAAGCAAAGTTAAGGAAACTGTTTCCAGATTTTTTGACTTTCCTCTTTTGCCAGAGGGAGGGATTTTTGTGGACCCAGCTATTGCCGGAGTCCTGACCACCCGCCTCTTGTTAAATTGGGACTGCGGACAAATGTGGGGACTCACGACCGATCACGCGTGGGTATCTTGTGAAGCAAGAAACTTCAGGTACAATCGCTTACATGAAGTTTCTTACAGATATATATAGACGCTAATGACCACTTACCATCATTGAGTGCGTGCTCGTTTAGGACTTAATTCTTATGGACAACTCATAAAATATATTACATAACAAGTATTACATAACAATACGAATAATGTCGTACAATTAAAGCAAAAAAATCCGTCTAAGCTTCAGCAAAGCAGACATTTTCGGTCCTGTCGAAGCCACCTTTGTTCTCTCGTAATTACTGGTTTTCGGGTGTACTCTCCTTTATTTTGGGACGATGATTAATATTCCGAAAGGGCGTTCTCGCTCGGGTTTTTGTCACCTGAAAATTTTTTACACCCGAAAGGATGGAAATTGTTCTGAATACAGATAGGTAGGGCTCTGTTGCGGGCTTTTAACTTTCTTTTAAAACCATCCTGTCACGAGCTTTTTATGTTAGACGTGTTCTAGAATTATTGTGCCTACTGGTTATAAAGTTTTAATACTCTTTTAATATTTCGTCGTTCTAAACAGTTGTCGTTATTTGTAATTAGTGTCACGTTATATTTAAGGAAAGAAAGATGCTTATTTTGTTTTTGAGCGTGCGTTTATTATTACTACAAGCATTCTATCAGGAAATATAACTTAATCTATATAGTTGTATGACAGTTATATTCTTTGTCTATTTTAATAACAGTATACGACGGAAAAGGACAACACAGTGCTTAATTGGCAGCATTATTGGCAGCTTGAAAGGTACAGTTAGGCAGAGACGATTACGTGTATTTCAGCTTAGTTTTCAGGGGACCCAATATATCTGACATCGATTCCAGATACCATTGCAAGTGTATTTTTATACGCATATTTGTTGCATTAAAATGTATTGCCCAATCTTTAATGAATTGAGTAGGTATATTACTTTTTAACCGACTACAAAAAATAGTTCTATAATGTTTATATTATTTTGTTTATTTTATTAGGTATTAATGAAATCATTATAATTCTATTGACATACTATGTATGCTTCCCGTGCTTCCATTTCAATTTGAAGAAAAAAATACCACCTATGGGTCCGAAAATTCCTAATTTCGGACCCATAGGTTGTATTTACGTAACCTCGAATCAAAAAATACGATATTTATGACAGAATTTGACAAACCAGTGTCAAACTCTGGCCCAAAATCGCGTGTATTTACATAAAAGATTGCATTATTTAAATATATATTATTTTTAATATTTCCGTGTATATACGCAGATTATGGAAACTGTTAATCTTAACGACAACCGCATCTCATGAGGCGTCGCTAATGCGCCCACTTACCCGTGAGGCAACACCGTAACACCGCACGCGTTTGTGCGGAAAATGAAAGGTGGCGCTCCTGTTGATTGGGTTTACGCTTAAATTTCAGGTGGCCCAAACGAATCTTGTTACATCTAATCTCGTTGGGTATCTTTTACCCTGAGGGTGGAATTAGCTGTATATAAAAATATAGGTTATTCTAATGTTATAATGTTTAATGAGGCGAATCATTGAAGGCCCTTAAAGCCAAGAAGTAAAACGAAATGTGTATTAGATTTCGTAGAGATACATGGATCCGTGTGGTTTTGATAACATGGGTGGTGGAGCGTTCACTATATCGGTCTGATACGCAGTGGTTTCCAATGAATTTGGATTTCTGTTCTGGTTTTGGGTATGTGTATTCATGGTACCCCACAGTACAAGGTAAAGCCGTAGTCTGTGGGGTACGCTTTCTACACTTTCTACACTTATAGGCCGCACTAGGATTTTCTCCTGTGTTGCGGGTGCCGGGAATCGAACCCGGAACCCACTGCGCGTCAGACCGGTATGGTGACCGCTCCGCCACGCGGGTCGTCGTCACACAGAAATCGTCATTACCATCTTTAACATACTCGCGTGTGGCATCCACTACATGAATTCTATTGGTAATCTTTATGGTATGCCAAATACCCTGAACATTTATATCTAGATAGTATTAGGTTATGAGTGAGGAAAGCATCAATAAATAGGTATTTAGTGAGCAGGAACATCTGACCGTTGACTACATTTTTTTATAGTACGGAAGTGGCAAACGAGCATGTAGCTCATGTGGTGGTAAATAGCTACTGCCGCCCATGGACATCTGTAATCAACCCTAGGTAAGATCAAAGTCTCACCTAAGATTAGCCACAGATACCTTCCTACCCCTGAGGAATTAGATAAAATGCCTCAGAAAGTATGTCTCCCTTACCACACCCTTCAGACCAGAACACAACAGCGCATAACACTGTTGTTATTAGGCAAAAATAGGTGCAGCGGTGGTGGTTCCGCAGTCGAACCACAAAGACTTCTACTACCTTCATGTAAGTAATATGCGGTTTCCGTTTATTTTCACATTTCTTGACAAATTTATGCCTGTGTTTAGACATTATTACGCTGCCCGAAGCATCAGTAAGCGTTACCTAGAACATCGTTTATCACGACTAACTCCACGTAACCGGCATCTTGTGCTGACGGATATCCTTGCTTCGGATCCGGTGAAAAATTATTTGACGCTACCGTGTAGAATAAATATGTAACGTTCTCTAAGCTATGACGACGTACTAGGTGTTCAACGTTGGATATTTATTTTAAAGAAGCTGCACCAGCTTATTATAAAGTAGCAGTAACTATAAATTGTAGTACCTTTTGATAGACAGATATGAATTAAATAAATAATTATAACACGAGCAAGCAGTCCCTTTCATGTAAGGTAAGTGGGGACTGCCGCCCATGGACATCGATCATAAACATTACCTATACATATAGAACAGAGGTTCTGTCTAGAGACAAGGACTTAGATAGCCGCCTTATATATAAGTGAGCTGACAACCACACGCTTTCACCAAAACCCAAAAATTGCTTCACGCTAGAAATTGTTGTGGCTGGAAAACAGCGCCACATGTCTTCTTGAGATTAATTTTGTTCTGGCCTTGCTTGACGATTTGCCCTAAGGGGTAGCAACGCATCTGTGGTCAACCCTAGGTTAGACTCTAAGCTTATCTGGAGTTGATTATGGAAGTCCATAGGTGGCAGTGGTTACGTGGTCTCGTGGTCAGGGGCATACTACTGCAATATTATAAAAAATAGCTTGCGGAGAAACTGCTGCAATAGGACAGTAAAAGGTTCTGCTATCTTTAAAGTTACATATTTTGCAAGTTTTTGTACACCTTATACTAAAATATACAAACATTAAAAATTTTTGTACGGACGGACTAACTATATATATATATATATAAATGCTTAAACTTACCGACTCGTAGTCAGAATGACGAAGGTTTATGTCTACCGTTCCTACCAGTAACATTTCAATCGTAACAAAACAGAATGGCACTTAAAGGCCTGAAATATAACTGAAGACCTTTAAGTAATCTCGTCTTGAAGTTATTTCGGCCGCTACCTACAGCTAGATTATCTACAAATACAGATTTCGGGTCAATGGATATAATCCGCAACGTGTTACATCATTCATTCTTCGCGATACAAACATTTATCTTAATAATTTTCCTCGTGTGATATAAGGGCGCTGCTACATGATCATACTTGGAAAAATATTTATTATGTAGTGTGAGTGGGAAATAGGATTGAAGTCTGTATAATATGAAGTTGTCTTTGTAATTCATAGGCAGCTGGAGCCCTAATTTAGTCTTTAATTTGGGTTTTACTAATTTTAATTAAGCTCAACAAAAAATACTACCTAATAGCCTACAAGATTATTCCAGCGATTCCGCCCGCTTCATACACGTTTACTACGTAATAATGAGCATTTTATGTGTTAATCTAGATCATGAACTATCTGTGTGCCAATTTTCTGCGATATCGGACCGGTAGTTTTTCCGTGAAAGGGTAAAAAATATGTTGTCAGTGATTCACATATGAGGCCACCATCTTAGTCATTACGAGTGGAATTGTATCTGTAACCAGTCTGAAATAGAACCTTCCTTTGTACTTCGCTACGTTCATTGGTACTTATTTGCTACTTCAATCTTATTATTACTTATTATAAATGCGAAAGTTTGTGTGTATGTGTGTTTGTAATTCTTTCACGAAAAAACTACTGATCGGATTTTCGTAAAATTGGCACACACATAGTAAATGATCTAGATTAGCACGGAAAGGCAACCTGAGAAAGACGGCGGCATGTGTGGCTGCATGACGTCGCAGACACCGGAATGTGCAGGGGGACAGTTGTACGCCCCCAAGAGAAGCGCCCGTAAGGGGCGCCGCGATGGGGGGCACCGGTGCGTTCCATAGGAGATCCCGGAGTCCCCTGCAGGCGCTGAGGAAGGAGTAATAATAATAAGGGGGGAGCAAGTGGGTAACTGGGAAAGTGGATAAAAATCTCACATAACCCGGAGTCTTTCCCAAGGCATCGGTGTACCTTTTGAAGGTTTGCCCCCCGTCACAAAAAAAAATAACACAGAAACCTCATTACCGTGGTAAATAAGAAGGGGGCGTAGCCGCGAGAAAAAGCTAGTCCTACATAAAAGTTACTAGCTAAGTGTGGAGAAACCCCTACCTATTCATATACCATAGGTGTTACTAGTCTCGAAAATATGCTTTTAGATATGAATATGTTTGGTAACACAGCCCTGCTATTACTCAAAATTATCTGTACTATTATCGCCCGAACGATTTATATTACTCTTGTGGTTTTTAGGTGACGTTGAAACATTATCATTAAAACAAAAGCGTATAATAAATGTGTATTCGTAATAATTAGTGACGTCTAAACGAGGACTGTGAATGAGAATTATGTTTTGAGTTTATAAGATTAAAGTACATTTAATAATGTACTAGTATCATTTATATAATAATGCTAATAGTACGTATAAATTATTTTTTACGGCTTTACGGTGAAGAAAAACATCGTAACGAAACCTACATGTCTGAAAGTTCTTAAAAAAGTTCTGAAAGGTCTGTGCAGTCTATAGATTAGCACTTGGTCAGCGTGGTGAACTATGACCTAAAACTCGCACAATATGAGACAAGACTCTTGCCCACGTGTAGGACAATAATGGGTTGACGATATTAGTATCCAGTTCATCTGACGGTTATTGGTCACTGTCACTAACATGAAAAATTGACATTAAGATTAGGTTCTACCTAAAGCCGGTCATTTCAGCCTCTCCTGATGAGTGCATGCGCCTTTGCGCTGCACTGCTTCACGCTAGAAATATATGCAGAGGTGGTATTTGCATCTGCATTTAAAACTATTTCTCAAACCTTTGACAGTTAAACGTACTACACATGTATTATGTCGCTTAATTCTGCTTTACAGTTGAATAGCGCTGGTTCTGATTTGAAAGTCTCTTTGGCATTTGCGGGCTTCATCAAAGTTAACCTAGTCGGGTGCTGCGTTGCTGTGTCTATTTGTAAAGTGATAAAGCGCTGCCTACACTTTTACGAGGCGTAGTGCATTTGTACTTGTAGATTTTTTTATTATACGGAAGAAGCAAAGGAGCACGCGGCCCATCTGTCAGCAAGTGGTTACTATCGCTCAAGGACATCTATAATCAACCCCACATAAGATCAGAGTCTTATATCAGAGCAGTGATAGCCGAATGAGCAGTGAGAGCAGAATGGTTGAAACTCGGTCTCTCGATCGGGAGTCCGAGGTTCGGATCCCAGGCGCGCACCACTGATTCTTCTAAAAGTATGTGCGTATTAGAATTTAATTATCACTGCTTTACGGTGAAGGAAAACATAGCGAAGAAACCTATACATCCGAGAGTTCTTTAAAAGTTCTTAAAGGTGTGTAAAGCTTATCAATTCCCACTTGGCCAGCGCGGTGGACTATGGCTTGGAACTCTCGCAATCTGAGAGAAGACTGGTGCCAGCAGTGGCACATAATAAGTTGACGGAAAGATCAGAGTCTTACTTCAGGTTGGTCACACGTGAAGACTACGTTGGAACGCCTTGGAAGGGTATGTCTGTCTTAACACAATTTTTAGTACAGCAGAGCTTAAGATTGTCATTATTAGGCACAAATAGGAAATGCGGTAGGGCTTGAAGGTGGTAGAACTATTTGTTGTTCGACTCCTGAAGCAACACCGCTACACCTATTTCTGCCTAATAACAGCAGTATTGTGTGCTGCTGTGTTCTGGGCTGAACGATATGGTAAGGGAGGCATACTTTCCGAGGCATTTCATCTCAGTCCTCAGGGGTAACAATGCATCTGTGGCTAACCTTAGGTACGACTTTGATCTTACCTTGGGTTGATTACAGATGTCCACGGGCGGCAGTAGCCACTTAGCTTCAGGAGGGCTGCATGCTCGTTTGCTACTTCTATATTATAAAGAAAAGGGCAGTGGTTCTTCCAGAGTCGAACCACATAGGGCGCTACCTTCAAAATCCAAAATCCATACCAAGTAATACAAAAACGATTGTATCCATATAGTTGTATACGCAACAATTTTAAAATCAAGCCATTATTCGAGCCACATTTATTTCGCAACGTGGTATCTGGATATATACCTAGTATCTCTGTATCCCACACGTCGTCACTCGCAGCGGTTCGTTACTTACACTGACAGGGTCTCGTTTCTTAGTGCAACTCAACAGGAACCATTATTTATTTAGAAACGCAGTGAGTCACTGTACTCGAGAGCTTTTTATGAAAATAAATGGCGATGCTTCCGTAAAGTTGAAATGTGTGTTGTGGTACCACCGCTGTGGAACCACGACAAAGTGTTAAGCTGCTTAACTGAATAATGACTAATCCACACTTAACCACATAGAACAGCTCCCTTCAGCACACAGGACATTGAAATTTGTAAGGAAGTCCAAATAAGATAGGAGTTCTACTAAATGTTGACCACATTCAGAGTGTGTTATGTTTTGACCACGTTCAGTTAGAACTCCTTTTGCTAGACTTAAAACATTTTATATAGTTGCATGATTTAGGTGATATTTAATCGACTGCATGAGGGAGGGTTTTTATGGCATATGTAGGTAGGTATGTTATTAGTAAATTAGCAGTTGTTCACGACTATACATTCGAAAGCGTAGACATACATACGAACATATCATCCCAGTTTTGATGAAATATCAATTTTATTACAAAGTATTCCATCAAAAACGAACCTCATGTCTAAATATCATGACTTTAGCTTAAGTGGCTTAGGTTATACGATGTTTACTCAGAAGTGAGTATTCTGAATGAGATCATTTATTTTCTACACTTGAATAGAACGTTCACTTTTCTGAACTCTTCGCTTCAATTTGCAGTGGCTCCATAAGATGTGACACATACTTACCTTTTTTATGCTTTATCTGTTTAAAGTTGGCAATTGCAACACAGAGCAATTGATGCTTAAACAAATATTTCATGGCCCTCGGGTTACATTTATTATATTATTTAAATCGAGACGGATAAAAAGCAAGTATCTGATGTTATTTCGCGCTGCGAAGAAAAAATCCTTTTATTCCAGTAAATAAAAAGCAGTAATTTATCCATTTCCTCCGGACTTGCCGTCAAAAAAATTTCCCACGCGTTACTGTATCTAATACTACATAAATGATCTGTTGCATCTAAAGCGAATGACTATTTTAGCGATGAATCAAATCATCAATGCATGATTATATACGCTCTATGATGATGAGACTGATTTGCAATATCACTGTATGTTATACAGCTTATTTTCTTTTCTTCTATTGTATGTGTAGGCAATAAGGCAGTTTTTCATGAAAACTATATCATCCATCTATTGGAATCAGACTAAAAATCTTGCAGTTAATTTGATATTTCCTAGTCCTTCCTGTCCGTGGATAATTATTTTCAACCTCAAATCGGTCAGTTATCCTTAAAGTACAATATAACAACGCAAATGCATTAAGTTACAACATTGTTACTATATAAGCAGAAACAAAAAAAAAACAAATTTAGCGTGATTTTATGTAGCCTGCAGCCTTCCTCAGTAAATTAACTATCAACACAAAAATATTTTTCAATTCAAACCAGTAGTTTACAACCCTTTTAGGGATGGATATTTAAAAACGGTAATATAAATTTTCCATTATATCAAACCATAAAGCTAAGTATTTAGTTTCATTGAGCTTACGTCAAATTTCTTACAAATTTTCACCCCAAAGTTAACCCCTTACGGGTGGGATATCTGAAAATCCGGTCTTAGTTGACGTCTACGTCATAAAAAGAACCTCTGGTCAAAAATTCAGGTTTCTATCTTCATTAGTTTAGGCTGTGCGATGTTTAATCAATACATGAGTGAGTCTCATCATCATCCCTTGATTTTTTATATATAGATAAGTATAGAAATATAGATAGTATAGATCTCTTATCTTTTCCCGCCTGCTGTCAGACATCTCGGTAAGACACCTGGCTGATAAGTCCAATTTATTTATGGCACGTACGCGCGCTGCGTACAGTATCTTAAAAAATGTAAAAATCAACGTCGGAAAATGTTTTTCCTTTAGAATACTGTCAAAAAGTGAATCATATTAATAGCTTTGTACCCATTTCGATGAGAATTCGTTCTGTACTAAAGCGTACCTCCATACAGATTTAAGCTGTATATTTAAGCTGTATCTTTTGTGTTTCTAGACAAAATAAATATTTTACAAGTAAATAAAAACATTGGAAGGTATCATATGAAATTAAAATTTATATGTAAAAATTGTGTGCGCAGTTTACAAGCGGTAGAAGTAAAACTTTAATATCGATTAAATAATCACTGCAGCTCGTATTCGGTGTTATTTCGCATATAAAAAACTTGAGCTCTTATCCAAGCCTCGAAGTAAAATCGTTAGCGTGTTTCAGAAAGGAGTACACCGCCATCTAGTTTAAGAGCCGATAACTTTTGTAACGCATTTTCGTTTCATCGAGTTTCAAATCAGAACGAATCGAAAAAAGGTTCTCCTTAAAACTTCATGTAGGAGTAAAGTGCAAATTAGGTTTTGTCGCCAGATTATGTGATTTTCTCATAAATGTAGATTTTATTTCCGAGCTTGTATGTATGTCTGTTCGATGGTTTATTTATTAGCTACATATCATCAGTATATAACTTTCCGCATACATAATCATGGATTACATTCCGTAAAAGTAGAGAGCATCGCAGTTCTCTCAAAGGGTAAATATTCATCATAATAGTTGGAAAATTATTTTTGAAATACGGACATGCTAATTATACCTGCCGGTTACATACATGCCTATTCAATCCTTTTTAATTAATCAAGAAGTTAATATATAAACCATTATAATTTCAGCGTGTATAATAGCAGGGATTTTAGAACTAATTACCGAGCAGTATTATCCCGTGGGAACTTTCGGAAACTATTATATTTCGCTAGGAAGTTTATTTTGCATGGCTGGTATGAAAATAGATTAAAGTTGGAAGCTACAGGCGCTGTTTCACCGGAAACGATTAAAGAGTAAATAAATAAATAAGTTTTTTGCCACAAAGCCTGTCTGAAAGTTGTTGTTTTTCGTATTTATCCTGGAATAAGGAATCTTTTGATACCCATATTATGGAAAGGCATAAAATTATTTGGTACACCTTGGTGCGTTATTATATTGGATTTAAAATGTTGCCACTAAACCATTCTTTTTGCGTAACAACACATGTAGAAACATTTAACTCTCAAATATGAGCTAACAAGGTAAATGGAAGATTGTAAAGGACTAGTCTTACCTTTTTATTTTACTTAATAGATAACTATGGTGTAAGCTGTATACGAGTTTATATCAAACATCCTAGATAGACTGTCTTAAGTGAGCAGTCTATTTTGAACGTATGATACCACGCCCTACCACTTAAAATTATATTAAACTAAATAGAAAACTCATTATGGCGATGTTTAACATGCTCGTCTCTTATATTATATTTAAGGGCACAAACATTTTTTTAAGATCCATTCCAGTGTTAACGATAACTATTTGATTATAAAAAAATATTTGTTGAGATATCTTGACAGAAAGTAGTAGTAGTAAATCGCTTATCTTTTACTCTTACTCAGTAAGAGAAGAGTGTAAAGTTGGACACTAAACCGTACATTCGACAGAACAACAAAATAACTAGTTTACAAAATCGCAAATTGCTTTCAGTGCTGCTAGATATGTTCTAATTTGTTGGGAATTTGATTTATTGGACGTGTGCATGACGTCACTGTTTGCCGACTACGAAATAATTATTTAACAGATTTTCCATGTTCTGTCTAACTGTAAAACTTTTTGGCTATAACCATTTACTACGAATATATCTATGTATATATTTATATATTTTTTTGTCTGATTGAAATAGCAAACGAAATTTATAGTCGATATTGTAATGTATAAGACTCCAATCCCATGAGTGATAAATAATTATGTATAAGGTGTATCTGCTATGTTGTTTACTACTTCAATATTATTTTAAAAAACTACATCCTCAAAAATCATAACCGTTTTTCTGCCCCGTCGGTTAAAAAGCATGACTAAGTTATGTACCAACATCACTAAGTACAAAACCACTAGCGCTATTTACAACAAAGGTGGTAAAACCTTAAGGTTAACATATATAACTCAGCTCCACAAAGACAAGAATTCAAGGAAGTATTCCAAGAAAGTTAGGCTGTTGCAAACTTCCTTCATATGTGGTCCGCGGATAACAGCGACCAACTTTGTAGTTGTGCAACTACGATGTTGTGTAGTGTTGCCAGAACAGAATTGTTTTGAATCGGGGCTGAATATTATAACAATTTGAGAGATTTAAAGAAGAATTTAGATCTGGGCAAACTAAAAAAACATTTTTTATAATGGTTAAATGATTGCGTTTTGCAACTAATACATTTTTATGTATTACTATGTATCCGTACTATGTATTAGTTGCGAAACGCAATCATTTAACCATTATAAAAATGTTTTTTTAGTTTGCCCAGATCTAAATTCTTTTTATTACTAGTAATTCTAAATGTAACCCTACACAATAATAATTCGACTTGCTGTACTGATAGAACTTACAAAATATTACATTAATATTGCTATTTCAATATTGATGTGGTATAAAGTAAAAATAATATATTTTTGATTTTAGAATGCTTTTTTTGGACTGGACTTTTAATCCTCCTGATTAAGTGAAAATCGGCAAACGTCGCCTAGTAAATCCATTAACAAAGAGTACTTAACACCATGTTTTCAATTTTTGACCTCTTTTAAATAGAACTGTATATTTAACTGAATCTGAATAATGCGATTATTGCTGTAAAGCAGCCATATAAAATATCTATGTAACTGTATTACATTTCTATATTATATTACAAGACAATTACAATGTATCATTGTAACTGTTTTATTGAGTTTCTGTATTTATAGGATAGACGACTCGCGAGGCGAAGCGGTCACCATACCGGTCTGATGCGCAGTGGGTTCCGGGTTGGATTCCCGGCCAGACAGACATCTGAATGATGAATATAGATTTTTGTTCTGAGTCTGGGTGTTTGTGTATTCGTCTTTGTATGTCCATGACACGCGCCTCACAGGAGAAAGTCCTATTGCGGGACTATAACTGTAGAAAGCGTGTGTTTTTATAGGATAGAAAAAAAATATACATGACGAATAGATAACCTCTCCTCCGTAGG
>DWLI01002105.1:0-13831 GCA_018249915.1 Cecropterus dorantes dorantes | reverse complement strand
AGTCGATCATAGTTGTGTTGCTACTCAAGAGGACCAAGTTGTTCGCCTTATATATAAGTAAGCCGCGACCAAACCCTTCTATCAAAACGAAAGAACTGTTTACATAGGTGTGGCGGTGGTTTTCCCGGCTAAATGACACGGATTCTACTAACTACAAAAATATTTATTCTACAAGTATTTAAAAGTAATGAAAGCATTGCCCTAAACGCTGTAGAAATGATACACGTACACGAGGCAATCAACTTAGTAATCAATAAAAGTAACATATTAGCATCAGTTTTCAGGTAGCTTTAATTAGATTGATTCCAGGGCGGTCGTACCACTTATCACTCATAATAGGGCTTGTTTGGTGACTATAAAAAGTACAACACATAGCAAGTTATCATATAACATGGTCAATTATTTATTGGTGACATTAGTGCCAATTGCACTCATTGTATATCAAGGACGTATATACAATTACATATTCTATTAGCAGGATTAGTTCCTTTTGTACAAGTCTACCAAGCTAACTAGACGAATGTCAAACGTGACGTCACTCTGAAGATCGCGAATACTGATGACAAAAAAATAGCAATAATGTTTTTTTGTGAAATGTTGATTTCAATGAAATGTATATTTCAATAAATTTCTGTCGTAATAATTTATACTTAAACAGCGCTTTTTTTAACTTATTTTGGTTATTATTGTAAAAAAAACGAATGCGACAATAAATTAATATTTGCTTATTAATTTTATTATTACCTGCGTAATGACGAGGTATAAAATTTTACATTATATGTCTTACGATTTCTAAATAAATGTATCTTTTTTCTTATTACGTACTTTCATTAATTTACTCGTATGTCACACATGCAATGAAAAGTGTAAAAGCGTAAATTTTCGTTATGTAAGATAAGTTAAGATGTATAAGAACATGAAAATAAATGAATAACTGACATGAATATGGGTAGATTTGTTTCAGTTCACTTTAATGTACCGTCATGAAGTCGTTTATACATTTAATCGAGGAAATATTAAGTACACGTGATTTTTTTGAAATTGTATTACAAAAAAACGTAAACCGCTAAATACCGGTAGTGAATATTCATCAGACTTGTCAAATCGCATAAATTTAACGTATTCGTGTAACTGATTGACGTGTGAAAATTGTTTTTGAATGATCGTGAAGTCTCTTCCGCTGATCGAGATTTTCCGCTGATTGCATGTTTTAATTAATTAATTGACATTTAAAACGAAGAACGCGCGGTACAATTTCGATTAACACAGCTCTCTCAGCTCAAAATATTATGAAGAAAATAATAATTCTAAAAGTGTAGATATTGTTTTGTTCTAACACCATTGTTGGGCACGGGTCTCTTTTCATGGTCATAGACTACGTAGACAAGTGTAGATATTATATGCCGTCAACACTGCTTTATGGAATTTGCAGATATGTATTCTGAACGATATTTATCTTCACGTTTAAAGTAGGTTAAGTATCATAAATAATTTCTAATACACAGTTCATGACTGGGATTTCAATCCTCACGTCTGAAGTTGACACCTAAATTAGGTCGATATTTATTCCACAAGATGAGTGTTTTTGAAACTGTACGTTGCGATCACCTGTGTGATCGCCTCTGTAGGGAGACGCTAGTAGATCTAGAGAACTAGGTACTTCAGAAAAGAAATTAATCAAGTTTTAAACGATAGATATCTTAAGAAAAGTCTACAAAATAATAATCGTTATGTTACGCGAAAATAAATTTTAATACTAAGGGGGTCGTACCACGAAAAAGATTGAAAAAGATTATAACAAAGTGAAGCATGCTTAAAACGTAACATTAGCCTTAGTTTAGCAATATGATCATATACCAACATTTTCCTGTTAAATATATTCTTCACTTGCATTTATAACTATTTATAGCATTCTGGTTCGACATGGCAGTCAATAACAATCTTCTTCTCGAACGAAAACAGGTCGCTACCACCCTTATCTAAAGTTACTGCGCAATAACTCACCAGTCGAATGCAAAACAAGTGAACGAGAATTGCTACATCACTATTTTAGTAACAGAAAGAATAAATTTAATAACGTCATAACATTTGAAAACGGAGGTATGCTGGATATGTTCAAGTATTTTAAAGCTTATTTTCAAAATATTTGGGCTAAGTTTTTTTTATGTTTTTCTAACCCTATATATGAATATCGCAAATATTATTTTTTCTCTTTATTTATTAACTTTAAGCATAAGAATGATTAACTTACTTCAATTTTCATTTTCTTTTTTCTTATTTCGTTTTTCCTTTTTACATTAATTAAATACGGAGTTATGAGTGTTTAATATTTTTAAAGTGAACTTCTTAACTATGTATTTTTTGACATACCATTAAAAATAATATCATCCTAACAATAATTGCATTACTGCTCGAAAACAAGTTATAAAAGTTCCTGCGAAAGTTACCATAAGCCATAACTCACCGCAATGCAAACAAGTCGGGTCGAGATGCTACAAAAATGTACTCCACTACCGAAAATACATTCCAGGTGGAAACTCCATTTGTCAGCTAAAGAAATTCAGTTCACTGTTGCACGATCATGACAGATGGGGTGCAGTAGCGTGCTCCGTGGCAGCGGTATGAAAAATGTGCAATAATAACAGCCTGCATTTGCCAAATGCTTCGAACCTCGCGTGTCGTGAAGAATTCGATACATGAGTGTACATAGATTTTCCTGTATTAATTAGGGAACGTACCCAGACTACGTGACCTATTTTTGATAAGTTTTGACCTCCCTTCCACCCATTGGTGACCATCCGTAGTATATAGGTAACCCCCCCTCGCCTTCTAGGGATATTGATTATGTGACAAAAACCCAAACCGTTTGGGTTCTCCTTCCTGTGACCAAGTGTGTTATTTTGAAGATTCCCCCTTGAAATAGTTACGTAGTTTGGGTACGTTCCCTTAGTAATTATTGTATAACAAATAATATATGTGTGGGCTGGACAGCAGCAATCAATACTCGAATCGAATAATTAAAGCAATTCATTAATTATGTTGTCAGTAGGTCATGAAACACTTGAATAACAATAAGATGCGTGGGTATAAGATAGCATTGTCGCTAGTCATTATAAGACAATTGAATGTCAAGTAGCTTATACTTAATAATTTATTTATAACTTATTATGATACATTTTGAATAATTCATCTGTATCGTTAGAAATTGTGACAGATTTGTATTAAAAAAACAAATGTGACTGATAAAAGTTAAAAATATTAAAAAAAAAATACAAAAGGACAATAACTAAAACTAAAGGTCAACTATCCGTAGAGATCCATAGAGTGTTCCCTGAAAAATAAATGTATGAAGCACTATATACGGAAAGAGCCGCAAGCGAAAGCACGCAAATTAATAAAACGGTAGAAATTAAATTCCTTCAAGTAGAAATATACGAAATTGCAAGATAGACATGCAACCTTAGAAGCTCGATTTTGCCGGAATGTCATTTTACGGAGCTTATCCTAAAACGGTTGTCATCTAAATTCCTTTAGAGAAGTCTTTGTGAAGACATCGAATAGTGCGAGGTTCTGAGGAACAAATCTAATTGCGATTCTTCGTGCTTAAACCGTGGGCTTCATAGAGAGTTACTTAACGGTCTCTCTTACGCTATTATATAAAGAAAAATTAAACGTGTTTCTTATAGTTTTAGATAGGCAGCCTTAGAAGTTAATAAATCCTACGCCTTGGCAAAAATTAAGCACAACTTCCTCATGTAGTACATTACAAATAGTAGTTAAACAATATAAAATCGGGATTAGATGGTTCTAGTCTCTGTAAACCAGTTCTTATTTTAAATATTGTAAAAACATAAATAGGTAATACGTCACATAAATTTCTTAATATTCTTATAAAAAATCTATACATTTAATATTGGATATAAATAAAAAAGGAACATGGTGTAGGTACCTACTAAGAAGTAATAATATGAAACAATCAATTAATTGTTGGGTTGGACTTATTAATCCAAGTAAACTTTATCGCTTGATTCATTTATCGTTTCACAGCGAAAGTCGAACAAGTCCTTATGTCTCGATCGAAAGCTACGGTAACAGAATTTATATGGATAACGGTGAAATAAAGTGGTGATGTCAAATGAAGGACATTGAAGGAAAGGGAATTTATTTACTGGAATAAAGGCGATAATTCGCTTTTATACTCAACTCTATTCCTTATTACACTTTGTCTTAAAATATATACGAGTACAATTTATCAAGAATAACACCATACAAGTTACGTTCACGACTTCATTGATAAGTTTTTACTGTTTCAATTCTCCTAAACTTCTCCTAATTTTTAAAGGAGCACAACTCTCAGCAGAATTTACACCGTAGCGTTCGTATGATTTTTTAAATGTTCCACGCACCCTAATGATACGTAATTATATCCTCGAATTTATATTGAAAAGTAGATTAGTCGAGTCTACTATGCAGTGGAATGCAGGTGAGAGTCCTAGCGACAATGTGTGAGTGAGAAGATATTTTTATTACATAAAATATTTATGTGGAGCGCAATATTTATTTATGTGGATACTGTACATGTTTATTGTGAATAATATTGACAATTCTTCACGAAGTTTCCTTACTATTAATAATGTCGATCATTTTAGATGCAACTTTTTCATTTATTCGTATTCCTAAACTAGTCACAATAAAAATAAAAAAATCGTTGACGCCCGACTCTGGTACGAAAGTGATATATTTTAGGAAGCACAAAATCCCTTAAACTATTTGTAAAGCTGATTGCTCTTTTGTGTGAAAGTTTGGCAAATTTACATTCTGTGTTGACGGGTTTTATGCGAAGTGCCGCAAGGGATCACAGTAATGATGCACGATTCTGGGAGATTTTTTTATGAGATAGTAGTAAATGAGCGTGTTGTCCGTATGATGGTAAGTACCACTGCCGTTCATGGATATCTGCATAAGCGATACCAGCTATTGAGTTGTTATATGGAATATTTTGGGAATTCCCGGCACCTGTCTCCGTTGAAGACGCTAAACAGTAGACATCTAATGTGAAAGATGTTTTTTGAATCACTGAGGACGGCTGTCCTACTACGTCTTCTCGGTGAAGTCCATGGACATTTGTAATGGATCTCAAATTGAATTCGAGTCCCATCAGAGGATGGCCACAGATACGTAGCTACTCCTAAGGACACAGTTGACATGTATTCATTATGACATCCTCCAAACTAGAAGTCAGCAGAGATTATAACTGCTGCTGTTAATCAGAAATTTAAAAGCGGCGTGGTTTTTGAGTCAAACCACAAAATACCTACTTTAACTTTTAAACAAAAATATTGGATCAAATTTATTAGATAGAAAGAAGGAACGAAGATAAACGGTGGGAGCCAAATATTTTTTATGGTTTCCGATCGGGAGCGCGCCGACGTATCCTATATTTCTGCCTTAGTTTTTTCGAACGCCGTAAATCGCTAAGTAAGGTACATTTTATGTTTAGTTTCATATATTTTGTACATCAATATCTTATCTATGTGTAATCGATTTATTGCAAGAGGATATGTTGCGTGTGACTTTCTTTGTCTTTTATTTGTCCCAGGGACATCAAACAATGTTAGATTGAGAAATATTGTTTCGAAGTCACACATTTTACTTAAAGTAGACACTGGGCGTCTAAGGTTCGTTGCTCATATATTATTTACACACCATATTTATTTTATAATACATTACTATTAAATGAGATTTGCGGTCCAACTGATGGTAAGCCACACCCGTTAAGTATCAATATGTTAGCAATCCTAGATAGGATAAGATTTGAGGTTACACAGGAGGTTGGATTGGTAGTAAGGTGTAATGGTGTTAAACAGTTATAAAATTAAATCAAAAAAAATATTTATATGAAAATACCAAAGTAAAAAAAGAATGTTCCGTTATTAACATTTTTGGTGTGTTATAAGTAACAATACACTTTTAAAATATTTATTTCCAGTCAAAGTGTGAACTGACACAAACATATTTCTTGTTAACACAGTTACTGTGACTGAATTATAGCTTCTGAATAATCCAATATCGGGCATTATTTACACTGCGACATCGAGGAAGTAACAGAATCGACCTCTAATATAATACAATTTTAAAGTCTCTTTGCTTTTAGCCTCGCGTTAGTTTTTGAGTCGTAAGTAATATTATATTTCTTTCAATTTCTTTTCGTTATACAGAATTTTTTTGAAACTGATTGTATGATACCATCCACTATGATTTTATCCCACTGTTGGAGGAGATTTTTTTTAGCCCAACTATGCTTCAATGCGAAATTAACGCTTAAGTCAACGCTTGCTATACTCATGACCCATACTAGAACCTTTTCCTGTATCATGGGTTAGTACCCACGGACATAAGCTTCCAGACTTAGAACAGATATCAAAACTCAACATTGATATGTCTGCCTGACCGGGGATCGAATTAATTACGTATCAGGAAGGTATGGTAACTAATTACGTATCAGTATGATGACCACTTCACCATGCAGGTCATGTTGTAGCAGTTGGTCTTGACGGACTGTAGCATATATTATTAGGATCGTCTTAGTTTGCAGTGATATAGACTATATACAAGTATATTTTTTGAAAATGGAGGCGAATTTTTTAATTGAAATAGGGCAAAAAGGAAGGGAGGGAACGGCACGATTTTTTGTTATCATGACAATATGAGTAGCTAATGAAAGCTTGTGAATTTACCATTCCTAAAATGTATTTATTATACATAGTTTTATGTAACTTTTTATACGAAAACTTACAAAAAGAATTGAATTAAGAATATTTTTATAAAAACATTAACCTGACTGCTTAATAAGCAGTCAAGTCTTATAGTTTTATAATAAATTCTTGTAACGTGTGATCTTGGAACGTATGGCCAAAAGCGCACGTTTATATGCGGTCTGTTTGTTGACTTCGTCTATAAACAGCAATATGTGTCACGGGCACGCTGATGCGTACAGCGTCGTTGTTAGCGGCTGTTCATTGTTGTTGCAATTTATATACCACGTTAACATTAGGCAGAAATCATAGTATTATAGTAGTATCAACACCTCTTTTTACGCACTTTTTATTACCTATCATTGTATTTTAGTTTTTTTACCCGACGGCGTCAGAAGGAAGGTAATGTATTCCAAGCGTATGCATATATGTTTGTGCGTATGTATGTTTGTCTAAATGTTTGTTTGTATGTATCTCCATTTCTTTGACACGCGATACATCCCAAACGTCTAGCTACGTCAAGCCGTGACGAATGACATATTATTAGAATGGTTTCAGCTTAGAGAGTAACATATGAGACATATATTCTGATAAAAAGCTTAAATTTCTGACAAAAACCAACTGGTTGAAAACAATGAACTGTTATTGAGGGCATACAATCGTTTTAAGCAGCCGGGTTTTTTGGCTCAATATAGTTATCAATGTTACTTGTTTTATATAACATTTAAGTAGCATACGAGCATGCAGCCCGTCTGATGGTAAGTAGTCTCTTAGTCAGTCAGATGGGTGACTGACTAAGAGACTAAACAACTTCATATATAATTACGTTGCAAATGTTCCAAGGCGACGGTGACTATTTTCCATAAAGTAGCACGTCTACGTAGTAGCATGTCGTCGTATATATAAAAATATATTTTTTCGTCACATTGTTACCCTATTGTAATGGTTTAAGCATCAGCCTACCAGTTCAGTAAGTATTGAATTAAACGCTGCGACTGAATATCATTTCGGAAGCTCTAAGACGCCGTTTACTGAAGGGGCTAGGCAGTTAATAGAACGGCTAAATATGCTACTTGCCTGCGACAGTACCAAACGATAATTTTATTAATATAGGATCTTACAGTGTTAGACCTAGCTCATATATACAATTATAATATCGATCAAATAGTTACAGTCGTGTGCTTGTACGATTACTTAACGATCAAACGGTTAAGCCAGCGTTAATGCGCATTCACTTAATCGACGTTAATTATCAATGTACTCATTTTCTAGTTACACCGGACCTCGCTTAATATTCGCGAATAGATTGTTTATTTATCTCGATGTACAATATACTTTAATGTAGGTACAACTAAACTCTTGTTCAACTATACGATTGATATATGCGCTAGGCCTTAGTCCCTCGTTTCTAGTAGAATAACTAGAGCGCGCGTCTATTTGCGATATCAAACGACATTTACGTGTAAATGGTGTGATTGATGACGTGTCAGATTAATTTCCATTTAACTTTGACGAAGTGTGATGGGATTGCCACAATCGATATTAAGTGTTCTAGAATTCATACGGTAATTGTCGCTGTACTCACAAATATTCTTGTTACTGTTTTTTATCATCTGTTTTAACAACAAATCAACTAAAATACATTAATCTTTTTGTGATGTTGCTTTGAATCATGAAAAATAATTCATCTTCTGTTTCAAATCTACTATATGGATGAATAATGAAAAACGTGAATGATTTGTTTTATCATTTTTTGGAATATTTTAAACTAATAAATTTTAGTCAAAACATTACTCATTTTCCTGTTCTTACCTAAACTACTAAACTTTATTTCTTTATATTCTTTCAGTGGATATGTTCTCCTAGTAGATTATGCTATTTTACCACCTGGTTTTAAAAAAAATGTGAATCATTTAATATTACAAGATGCTGTCGATTTTCTCGTTATCCGATTATCTTAGATTAGAACACGAAGCACGGAATGCAGAGTACAATGTTGAAGTACAATACGCATTTCTCCAGAATCTCGAGCAATTTATCCCGAAGTAATTTCATTCCAAACTCCTTTCGGTATTCGAATTTCTTATGTTGATGTTTACGTATTCTGAAACGACTTGACATTTGCCAATGTCTGAATGTTATTGCGTTTTTATTATCGACGCGTCTTGCACGCACACCTGTTTATTTGATTCCATTCACTTCCATGTAATATGCCTACATAAAATTGATAACAGCGGTGCCCTAATTTGTTCTTCGAGTGACCACTTAAGAAATTCATGCTCTTTTAAAAAAAAATGTATTTTATAATGAATATTTTTATATGAGGTTTCTTTCATACACAATCCATAGTCATATAGTCGGCACTTAACCAGTGGTCTGATTTACATTAAATCTTACATGAATGTAGCTTACTTAACTGGTCAGTCTATAGGCTATTTTGATTTCGATATTTTTTGCTATTCAAAAAATATCGAAATCAAACACTACCCCCGTTGGTTCTAGACTAAAAATTAGCAAACTTTTTATGGCATATACGAGGTTAACATTTGATTTTCTATCCGGAAGCTCCTTATCTCTTTTCATGTACCTATCTACAACGGTTAGTGAGTAAAAACTTTTTTTGCCACGTAGCGAAGCACGGGAATTTCAGTTAGTATCATATAAAATGAGCTTAACGCTCATGAGTATTTTGTGCGGAAATACCTCTATTACACTTTTACGTCACAAAGCAAGCAATATATTTATACAATCCACCGGCATTTGATAAAGGCTCATCGCCCAGCGGTCACCATATCAATGTACGTACGAAATTCTGGACTGAGTTTCCGGCTAAGCAGACCTCTAAATTATGTGTGAGTGTTATGTACTTTCTTTATGAGGTCCATAGTACCTACGCAGGGAGTTTGATAGGACTATGAGTCTAGAAAGAGTTATTAATTTTTAAAGAGCTTAACCACTCCGATTCTTAACATAAAGACGAAAACGACAAATAAAAATTGGTTCACGAAACGCACAATTTTCTTTATGAACCTCTTATCTAAGTAAATAAACATTACTTAAGTTTAAACACTCAAGTATTTATGAGAGTGTGTATGTATTGTATGGTATCTTAATGCCTTTACGTAGCTACTATAAAGTTTTCTTCTCAATTAGCCTTAACTAGTCCATTGTTTAACGTTCAAAGTACCTACTTCCCGTGCGCCGAGCAATGCCAAATGGTTTTAATTATCCTACGTTCCATGAACGCTTCCGTTGCTCAAATAGTCGGTTCCCGATGTTTTAAAACAATAATGAATGTGGTCGCTTTGTTTAAAATTTTCATGGCTCCAACTTTTAAAATTATGTGCTTTATACGGATTTTGAATTTTACCGTCTTGGGTTTGAAATTAGTGGGATAGGTAGTCTTGGTTTCAAAGGGGTGAATTTGGTAGCGTTTTGGGTGAACCCCGATTTTTAAGTCAAACTTAATATACATAGTATTTGTGTATGTATTTATGTCTGTTTATATTATTTTTTATAACATTGAAGTAGCAAATAAGTAAAGTTCATCTGATGGTACATGATCACTTCCGCCCAAGGCCATCTCGAAAAACTTTATAAAGAACAGGGGTTCTGTACGATGTCAATCACAGATACATTGTTACTCCCGTGTTCCAAGTTGATGACCTCACATGAGGTGACCATTAAGTAAGCCGATAACGACATCCTTTAACTGATACGCAAGAAATGCGTGTTGGTACTTACTACTTTTTTTTGACGACCCGCGTGGCGGAGCGGTCGCCATGCCGGTCTAACGCCGTTCCGTTCCGGGTTTGATTCCCGGCCAGACAGACATCTGAATGATGAGTTTAGATTTCTGTTCTGGGTCTGGATGTTTGTGTATTCATCGTTGTGTGTCCATGGCAACCGCGACACAGGAGAAAATCCTAGTGCGGGGCTATGAGTGTAGAAAGCGCGCGTGTTATTAGTACTAATTCTGTCTGATACTGTTTTATTATATTTTTAACTATTTGCCACTTCGCATTGTTTTTGTACAATATGTCTTACAATAAAGAGGAAAGAAATAAATAAATATATTATGTTGTATAAATAAATATTTAATTAATATAATGCAAAAGCCAGATCAAATATTCTGTGTACATTGGTTACTATGTTTGCAATCGAGATAGATCAAACAACTTAAATTATCAATATCGACATACTAGGACCCACGTCTTATTCCATATTCTGTTAGCAAATATGGGGCGTGTGTTTTAGTATCTATCTCAAGGCTAATCGGCATCAGTAATAATATATTAGCCGCAGAGAAACAGTGAAACAGGGCATATCGAATAATGTCTGACAGTTCATAACAGGTTAGAATAGATTAGAAGCTTGTATTATAGAAGTATAAGTAATGTTGAGCCGATATCACTAATAAATTAGATAACCACATAATTCGTTAAACATAAAAAACGCTATAAATCTACTATTTTAACGCTGCGATACCATAAGATATAATATTAAATCTTTTTACTTACTTTATTGTGTCCAAAATCATGCACCTGATATAATTCGTGAAAAAAACCATGATTCTAGATCTACAAATTACAGGAGCAAAGAAGTTTTTTTAATTCCTTATTAGTTAATAAAGCCAACAAAAATTAAAATAACAAAGTTATTTATTTAGTCAAATAACTACTTACCCATATCTTTGTCAAACATTGAAGTAAACCGCCCTTTTCATATACATATTTTTGGACATTTCACGAAATGCCCGATTTGTCGATCCTTCCTACGCATCCATTATCGATTGTTGAGCCTTTTCTTAGACCAGTAAATTATTCAAGTAGCAGTATAAATGATTAGCTGCCTTTGTAGCTCACGCAACCACTATGTTCTGTAGCTTACGTTGCGAGGATATTGTATTATTCAAGTAAAGTGTATTGATACATTGATGTATGTACTTACAAGGAATCAGTACATCTTACATCTATATATATGAAAGGCAATTCCGATTCACTGACTTATTATCAACGCACAACCGAAACTACTGTACCTAGAAACTTGAAATTTGGTACAGGCGTTTCTTTCTTGATGTAAGTGAGCGATAAGAAAGGATTTTTGGAAATTCAACTCTCGAGGGGGTTTAATAGGGGTTGAATGTTTGTTTAGTATAATCGCGATAGTATAATTTACAGAGTATATAGAGAATACTTAATCATTATATGTAGGTGTTAAGAACCAAGCATTCAAAACTAACTTTAAATAATTTATGTATGGTTATTTCATACACAAGATCGTCACTGAAGATAAACAAATATATTAGTAAAAAAATGTTCATAGTTTTAAGTCAAAGTATACTAGAATTGTGTAGTTTATTAAATATAAGTGTTACTCGATATTCAAGAAGGTATAAAAAGCCCTCTTATTTTATTCGCTGTTTTATAAATAAGTAGTCTTGAAATTTCGAAATATTGGAGGACTCTTATTTGTGTATTTTGATAAAATTTAATATCTCCCAGTAAAGTATGATTTATGTACCTAAAAAGCTTGTCATGTTCACTAAACGCGCGTGTAAAATAATGAAACTGATATAGAGTACCAATATTTATATATTTTTGGATATTTTTTCAGGAAAAAGAGATGAATTCTTTGTATATACAAATAAATTCCTAAACAGCGCACAATGCAGGTTCCACTGCAAGGCGTAAAACTCGCCTCTGAAACTTATACCAACTTTAAACTATTTCCACTCTACTTACTAAGTATAAATCTTAAGCTTTAAAGTTTAAACCGGCACTGTAACGTAACAATTTCGTCTTTACGACCATTTTTCTTCCACGATAAGTCTAAAATAGTCGTTAATTCAACGGTATAAATTATTTATTACGTAAAAGAAACCAGAAAATATACTTGGTGTATGTAAGTAAGAAGGTTCAACTTCGGAAGTAAATACGTATTTTTACCCGACTGCGTCAGAAAGAGGCTAATGTTTTTGGAGCGTACGTATGTACGTATACGTATATGTATGTTTGTATGTATGTCCATTGCTTTGGCACGGGCTACAACCCAAATGGCTTGACCGATTGTGACTATGAGCATTTGAATCGTCTCAGTTGAGAAAATGAAATAGGCTATACTTTTTTAAACATGGCGCTTTAAAATAGAGGAAAAAGGGAGGGAAAGACGATATTCCTTTTCTATTACAAAAATATGGATATCAAAAGAAACCTAGTGAAAAGACCTATCTAAATATATAGGCGTTAAATTAATAAATATATGTCATTATGAACAAAAACGTCGTTTTAAGCAGTCGGGTTTTTTGTTTTAATGATTTTAACATAACAATTTTACTAGTTGCCTGTTGTAATTATCAGAATTAGTCGTCGCTGCCATACCTATCCTAATTTTTCCAACTTTTTGACCACGCCCCGTCTTGTCATGTTTGCTGGTCACATTTGCGACCCATCCCCCCCCCCTCCCTAGTGTGATATCACATCTAGCAAATTTATACATAGAAATTATTAAATTATAAAAGTAGTTTTCAAATCATAAATGAGATTTTGATACTTACATATATTTGAATTGTGACGTCACAATCCCCTCCCTCTTGTCAGACAATGCTTTGCTTCATTGACTCTCTCCCCCCATTATTGTGTGACGTAATTAATTTATGGATAACCCTATATAAATGTTTTAAATGTGTGCTTGTTAATCATTCAAGCAAATATTACTAGTGGGATTACTTTGAAATTTGGCACACAATTTTTTTTTTTATTTTTTTTTTATATAATATTGAAGTAGCAAACGAGCATGCAGTGCACCTGATGGTAAGTGTTCACTGCCGCCCATGGACACCTGTAAGTAACTTCATATAGGACATAAGTTCTATCTGAAGTTAAACACAGATGCGTTGCTCCCGAAGACTGAGATGGTCGCCTCATGTAAAAGTGTGCCGGCAACCACACCTTTCCAACGTAACGCAAGAAATGCTTCACGCTAGAAATACGTGTGGCGGTGGGACTTCCCCGGTTAAACTACACTGATTCTACCACCTAGTAAAATAATAAAAATATTTTATTACCTCCATTAAC
>DWLI01002104.1:0-13834 GCA_018249915.1 Cecropterus dorantes dorantes | reverse complement strand
TTCACCGTAAAGCAGTGATAATTAACTTCTAATACGCACATAATTTTAGAAAAATCAGTGGTGCGAGCCTGGGATTCGAACCTCGGACTCCCGATCGAGAGACCGAGTTTCAACCATTCGGCTATCACTGCTCATGCGACTGGTTCCACCTCCACAAATGCAACAATTCGTGACTCTGTAGTCTGACCGATTACATTTAATTTGTAAATACCCATTTAATTTAATTACATTAATTTCACGTTCAGAAAACTCTTTTAAGCGATAAATATCTTAACGATAAATTGAAGTCGACAGGCCGCCTACAAATTTATTATATCGTGTATGCTGTATCAGATTACAGTGCTTTAAAGCAGCCAACGACCTCGCGATTAGAGTACACTCGCCTGCTAAAGTCATTAGAGACACCCTACTGCAAGGAAGGGTTATGTATTTTGCGCGTTTCAACTCGTTGCAACGCATTTTTGCCTCACCAGAGGCAGATTCGAAAGGGGGACGGCAAGGCCCTTTTTTCCACCAACCTTCGGCTTATATCTGAGTATAAATTATTTTTCTCTCTAAAGAATCCCACAAAATTATTTTTATCTTTCATCAAAGATAAGTACGGTCATTTTCTTACATCGACGGCTAAACTTTCACCCTACTGGAACAACACTTATCTATTTTGCTACTTGACTACTTTAGACTGGCTCTTGTCCGCAACTTCATACGATTAGACTATAATACGAACGCTTAAGGCTGTGTCATCCCCTTTTTAAAATGAACTTATTATACAAATTTCGGAATTTTAGCTTTAGTAGTATACACTAATAACTCTAGTCTTTAGTTGACATAATTCAGGAAGTTTTTTAGTATACTCGTATGATTCTCGTCTTAAATATGTATAAAAAATATGATGTTATTGATAAACAATCAGCATACTATGTGTACCAATTCGCACTTGTCCAGCGCGGTGGACTATGGCCTAAAACTCTCATTCTGAGAGAGGACCCGTGCCCAGCAGTGGGACGATAATGGGTTGATGATGAATCAGCATTCTTAACACCTGATCATATAGCAAAAATTATTGAGTTTTTCTTAATACATAAGAGAGGTATTTTTTACGACATTTTAATTAAGTTCATTTTTTATTTTACACTTTCGGAGGCATCCGTCCTTCGTGATGACATTACATGCATTACTCTCCTAGAAACTACACAAGAAAGGAACATTTCCAGACCCTATTCTTTAATAAAACAACTTAAACACAAGTTTACTTATTTTTGCACGTAACAATGACAACCTAACAGCTTGCGTACCCGACAGTACTCTCAGATGATTCACTCACTTGTCTCACTCCCGTCTTCCGGCAGTCTGGTGCTGGGGGAGTTGGGGATGGGGGACGCCCCCCCCCCCTTAAACAAAGGGTAACCCGCGTCGACATTACGAACCCCGTGCTTCGCTAAACAAAGTGGGATGACATAAATGCGTAGAGAACGCTAAGAAACTTACAAACAAAACATTAAGGGCGCACACGTTGTGAGGGTGTTTGATACTTTTGATAATGCTTTAAGATAGAAAGTAATCAACGTAATTGATACACATTTATTGTAATTGACATTCCGCGTAGTTGATCTGTCATCATACCAGTCTGACACGTATTGGGTTCCGTGTTCGATCTCCGTCCAGACAGACATTTGAATCATGAATTTAGATTTCTGTTCTGGGTCTGAGTATTTGTGTATTCGTTTTTGTGTGTCCATGGCACCCACGATACAGGAGAAAATCCTAACATGCGGCTATGAGTAGAAAGCGTCAATTATTATTTATTTACATTATTATTAATGCAAAATAAGATTTCTCAAAGTAAAAACTCTTTGTAGATAGGTATTAAGTACTACAAATCGGATGATGAGCATAAAAACACCTAATTAGAAATTTTGTTGAATTAAAAAATAGTGTTCGCATTTTAGGGAGTTTTTTTAAAGCGCGGAGTTATTTATAGAACATAACTTTTATGTAAGTCCTTTTCTTGACCGAAATTGTTTTTAATTCGCTATACTATAGACTACATTATTAGTACGTATTTAACTCAATTTGCTTAAATTGTTTTTGCGATTCCATTCATTCCGACTGGTGACATCGCAGTCCAACCACGATGGTAGGACCACCTTTGAATTGAATAATTAAATGATTAATGTAGCTAAAAGCAAGTGTTTTAAATTCCAAACTGTATAGCCTTTCGTCTTTTCGTAGTCACTCAACAACACATAAGCTGAGTACACACGGCTCAAAGGCTACCACGTAACAATTCAAAAGCCAGTGCACACAACGGCTAAAAAGTTAAAAGGTTAGCAACAATACGTCGATCAGAGAGCAATGTACCATAGATTTAAATCGTTCGGTTGTGACCCCAGTTGTTGTTACTTGTGTGTTTGTATATTAGTGTTTTTTGGATATATATGTATACTAGCAAACCCGTGCCCACTTTGTTGGGCATTAAAAATTTAAAAGTTAAAGTAGCCTATCTTTTAAGTTGAATAAAACTGCACACGGTGTGAAAATTTGATTGAAATCAGTTCAGTAATTTAGGAGTTTAACGCGGACAAACAACGTGACACGTAATTTATATATATTAAGATTTATACTTAAACAACGCTCTTTTTCCTTATTTTGCTTATCATTGTAACAAAAATTAATGAGTACAACAAATTCATATTTGCTTATTTACTTTATTATCTTTTACAACGCGAGAACTCGCGAATTCAGTTACGGTTCCGGTCGTAGTTTCGGCAGGTTTGCAACCGAAACCGAAAATCAACCGAAACCCGTTTTTTGCCGAAATTCGAGCGAAACCAAAACCGAACTTTCGGTCAGACACTATTGACAATTAATTCGAATAAATAAAAAAGTATAACGTTTTTTCTAGACTTCTGGGTGTTTACTTTTGTGGTGCACTGTACGCGCAATAAGAGTTGACGTATCGTAAATCCTAATTCAGAAATCGCATCGAAGCACTCAATGCAGGAAGTACTTGTGATGTGATGTGATGAGCAGGGCTGTCACACTGATTTTATGGTTTCCATTACTTTATGAAAATGAATTGGTGTGTGAATTAATTCGTGTTAATGGATGATGAAGCCCTTGATAACCGGATTTTGTTGGTGGATGGTGGTTTCTGAAAGATGCCTGAGGTTGACACACACCACCGATATGAAGTTTTTTCGAGGCATTTCATCTTAGTCCTTAGGGGTAGCAATGCATCTGTGGCTAACCTTAGGTGAGACTTTGAATTTGCCTAGGGTTGCTTACAGATGTCCAGGGGCGGTAGTAGCCACTTATCAGCGGGTGGGCTGTATGCTCGTTTGCTACATCCATACTTTATTAAAAGGTACTATTATACAACACAGGAAAAGCAGACAAAATCGCGGGCAAAATGTAGTAGTGAAAACGTTTGCTCACGCTTAGTTCTAATGTTTAGTTTTTTGTTACATAAACTAGTAGGCAAATATTTTATTTACTTACGTAAACTCCTATTCATTGTTAGCAACATAAGTGCGCAAATTTACAGATTAATAATATACAGGTATATACTCATTTATTCTACAAGAATAAACGCTCAATTTTGCTAAGAAATTAAGTTTATTTGTACACCCGAACTCATAATGCACTAATAAACGTATTCAATGAGATAAAGCAATCAACTGACGTTGAAAGGCTTCGTCCGCCATAATCTATTCGTATTTGATTTGTGAGACCAAAAAGTTCATTTCAATAAAGCTGAATAGCCACTTGTGGTCTGATCATTGTTCAATGTCATTGTTTTTAAAACCCTGCTGTACCTGTATTGCGAAATTCTCGTTTTGTTAGCTGTATTTTGTTTTCGCGACAACCGGAAGCGGATATAGAGGGAGACAGAATAATAGCCGTCGGAAATGGTCAGACATGGTGGGTTCTTGCTTTTTTCTCTCGTACACTGGACATTGCTAACTCAATACCCAATTTCTCTTCACGGGATATGCCATTTTAATGCGTTGTGCATAGGGACTGCAATTGTGTGGTTTTGGATGCTCTTTTGGAATTACGGACTCAAGTTTCATTCAACGGAGCGTAACGCGATGTATGCGCCAGGGATGTACGATGGTATCATGAGGATGGAAATTCTATAGAATGTTCTCAGCTTATTTCGGAAGCATTGTTCTGTTAAGACTCGTTGCTTATATTCCAATGTACTAAAACTGTAGTAGCTTAGTGGAACAATAAAAACTCAAGGCTTCGAAGTGCAAGGTACTGATTTTTCGACAGAAAGTTTTGCACATCACTGTACATACTCATAAACATTTTAAAATATGCTTGACAATAGATACCCCCTACATATTATTTAAGTGTTAATAAAAACACTGTATTTTCACATCAAGAGATAAAAGTAGAGATAATAGTATTTAAAGAGATTTACAAACGAATGCAACCATCAAAATCCTCAATGCATAGTCAGGCTCTAAACAGTAACAAAAAATTGCACTCACGAAATCAAATAACTAATTTCAGAATAGAGGAAGATGAATTGGAACAGTAAAATAAATACTGGTGGCAAGCCAAAGGAATTTATTTTACCCGGATCTGACGATACGTAAATAAAAATGCTCCGAGCGAAACTTCGGCTAGTTGACAGCGGTGATGCTTCAATTGAGGGGGATAATAATAATATTATTACTGGAACCGAGTGGAAAAGTCCATTTGTATTATTAGAAAACTTAAGAATCTTAATAGACCATCTGTGTCTGTTTCCAGGATTTAATCCTTAAGGAAGGAGAGTCTTCAAAAGTTCCTTTTTTCGACTTTGAATTGACTTATTAGCAATTTTTGAAGCAACTTTTCCAAGGTCTCCCCAGTAACATAATCCAACGGGGTTGTGGTTTTGCTTAATATTTTGAAAGACGAGATGTTCAGATGTGGCTCCTGTTGGAAACTTTGTGATAAATATTCATAGATTTAGTTGTTTGTTGTTTAAGTGAAAACAAAAGTTTAAAATTTTCTAGTAAAATTTGTTTCAGTCAAACGTTCATTAAAAAGATATCTTCTTAAGTGAGATTATCGCTAAGTGTGTACACGATTTTATGACAAAAAAACATAATTAATAGATTAAACAAAAAGGAACAAACAGAGTAGGAAACAACATTTTTCTCTTCACCAAAAGTTACAAAGCGGTCACGAGAGATTAAGCAGACTACGTAATATTAGTATGCCGTATATGAATATCTGTAAGAAACTTAAGATAGGACAGGCTTTGAACCTATGTTAGGTCAAACAAGCTGTCAATCTAAATCAAAACATATCTCAATTAGTAAATATATGCTAGAATAATCAGTGTCGCGGTCAAAAGTTAGTAAAAATTAACACTCTTAAGTTATCCTAATTTTAATACACTGTTATTGTTCTAACTTTGTTTTGACCTAAATTTGTTAATTCGCCAAGGGGTCGAACCGCAGTAGAAGCCCGAGGCAATATACGCATGGGAAAATTGAATACCCTAAACATCGTCTTAATAATGATCCAAACCAAACAATTTACAAAGCAAATGCTCAAACAAACTTAATTAGTTTATCCTGGGAGGAACCGACGTGAAATATGTTCTGTAACTACGGGGAATGTATTGATTGGCCATTAAAATAATGGCTGCGAGTTTGAGCGATACGCTTCATCGTCTAAAGGGGCATTCTACAGTAAATAATGCATAACAGCCAATTTAATTATACCTTCCCTGCACCGCGGTACGTTTGCAATTGCGAGTTAAAAAGGGTTGGAAGAGACAACTCGATAGATCAACTTACGGTGGTTGTGTCACTATTTGTTTAAGATCGACTCGCCAGTTCGTATCGAAAATAAAGTGAAAAACGATCAAAAAGCGAAAACGAGTAATTTCCGGCGCTGTATTGTTCTCGGCCCACGTCCGTCGAGGTAATCGAAATTAAGTGATCCATTACAAGATACTCGGCCCTGTAAACTTGAACAAACGACAACATTATTTATGGAATCGATTTTTTATGCATCGTTAAGCAATATCAGTTTCGCGTTTCGTGTGTATTTCTTTAATTTCATTATTACATTTCGTTGCGGCTTGAATTCTTCAATATTGGACCCTATTCGATTCCAGAAAAAATAAGTAGTTAATTCAATTTATTTTATTTTGTAAGATAAGATAGCTTTAATAAACATAAATGAAATATTAACATGATATCTGTAAACAATTGAGAGGCCAATCGAGAGGTTATCTTCGAAGAGTACCAAAATTTATATCAGAATACAGTACAAACTCTTACATAATAATGATTCGCTGCATTAGTAGGTACCACAAATAGTTGCACTCAGCACCTTTAAATTAACATTCTTATTTTATAAACGATTTCGTGCTGTTGTTAATGGAACACCGAAAGTTCTATTAAATGAAGATTTACTTCCCACTGGCAGATATTACTTCTTTTAATAATTCATCCGGCATAAAATGATAATCTACACCTGTTGAATACAAACCAAAATGTATTCTCATAGCGTGTGGTCGTGGAGATTGGAATACAATGGAGAATGATGAAATTAGGTGACACTACAGAAATCTAAGATGAATGTAATAACGGCTTGAATACGAGGAGTTCATTACTTTGTCGGCATTTGTATAATGTCATCATAATGCTTTCTTTGGTAACCGGAGCAGTACTTCACGCGGACTACTTTTTGTACTAAGCAATAAAAAAACTTCAGATATTGCGCCAGATACGTTAGATATCTTTGAAATAGTCATTTTGTTTTAAAGGTAGTAGATTTTTTTCCGACTTAAACCACACACCGCCACATCTATTTTTGCGTAATAATAGCAGTTTTTTGTCCTGCTGTATTGAAGCCTGCTGTATTGCCAGGTAGTGTGAAGGTTGTGGTAAGGAAGACATACTTATCCATCTTAGTACTGAGGGGTAGGTAACCTTTCGTAAGGCTCCTGAGTAATCGGGGCTTGATTACAGCAGTTCATAGGCGGCAGTGGCCAATTACTATCTGATGAACTGCATATTATAATTAAGTCGAATCAAAGGTTAATATAATTATAGAAATTAAGGGCATGATGTAAGCTGGACAAAGGTTTTTCTACGAATGAGGGAGGTCCGAGCTGGTCGGAGGTCATCATAATAATAATATAATTCGCGCAAATAAAGTACATTTTAGGTGGTTTAGATACATTAACAAATCCTCTTATTTCTCTTAATGACGCATGCAAATTACAATAGCATACAATTTATTATTAAGTAAAATTATTATAATATATAGATACATAGTTCACTATTATATGGGACGAGCATCTTATAGATCAATAGTAACAATGCATCTGTGTTTCAAAGAGAGCCCGTGTTGTATTTTGATGTTACTTACAGATGTCCATAGGCAGTGGTGACTGCTACCATCACGTGAACATCATATTCTTTTCCTACTTCAATTTTATAAAAAATGTTAAACGTATGCAGCATTATAAATAACTTGCCTATACTCACATGAACTCACATGTTAATTATTATTTGTTTGCCCAGTCGGGAATCAAACACGAAACCACAATAGTGGTGACATCATCGACTACCATTGCTCCGTATGGTTTGATATCTGTAACTAATTCCTTTTTCAAGTCTTTGAAGTCACTTAGAATTAGTCGGGGCGAATTTCTTATTAACTCATTGATTTATCGTCGACAAGTTTTGAGATATAACCCGTATGGTCGCATTTAATCTTGATTTAAGAGACGTAAACGGCTTGTCGCTGCCCAGATACGGTTTTAAAATATTTACGATTTACATGTGAGGTCTATCGTTTCGGACTTAGTCGGTATTAAGTATTACTTAAAATAGTTTCACACCTCTGCAGTTGGGAATACGAACGCTGCGAGCGATGAACATTTGAGTTCATGGGAGCATAGGCAAGTTATTTATAATGCTACATATGTTTATGGTTTTGTGTTCATATGAGAGAATTTAAAGCGTAAAACATATAAAATCTCATTAAAAAGTAATATTTGAACAAATTTTAAAATTTATCAGCATTGTGAAAAAAATTAAAAGTAATTTCTTTTGCAAAACATTATAAATAGTACAGGTATCTTATCAAAATCTCCATTTCAAATTTAATGCAATAAAATGTATTATTAATATCGTATCTATCGTATTGTAAATAAATACTGAACCCCTTGCGAAAACACTTAATATGAGAAACTTATTACCCAACACTAATATTGAAAATTTAATGAGACGAGTAACTTTCCATAACTCTGAACTTAAGGATCTTTGATTAATAAAGCGGATTTCTTTGGAACGGGTGAAGATATTTTAATTAGGACAAAAATACTTCAATAAAACCACGAGGCGAAGAACCAAAGTTGTAAATTAGGGATAGTTCGGGACTTGATAACTATCTGTAGTTTTTCTAAGAATTTATCGTTTGACGCGACCGTGGAGTCGTTGCTACCGTTTTTACACATCCGCCAATAAAAGTGATTGACATTAATTTTGTTGACTCAGTGACAGCAAAGACGTAGAGTCGTGTTGTGGCTGTTTGACTTAATTTTCGAGCGTAAGCGGTTATTTAAAAAAAAAACATACGGGTATAGAATAATAAAATAAGGGTAAAAAATAAGGTACCTATATCAAATTGTTCATACGAAATAGCAACATTATCAAAAAGTCTGTGAATTGTCACCTATGCCTAATTTTATCTACATTTGAAATTAAAATTAAAATAATAATAAGATAAAATTAAGGTAGGGCTTAAAATAAAGATGAACAATCACAATAAATTTTCACTTTAAATACTTCTCACTACTTTTACGATTCTTATGACTAATATTTATACGCAAGACGTCTCGAATATTTAAGATAACAAACTGTGCCCTGCGTTTTTATCTTCTACTGCAGAAGAAAAAACAAACAATCAAATATATGGGTCATACACATTTGAGTGTTATATTTATATAGCGTAATCAATAAAAGAAAATGAAACTAAATTTAGCCCTAAATTTTATCATGCCTATCCATCTGATATAAAGGGATTATTAAAATGTCAAAATAAAAAATAATAGCAGAGAAAAAAAAACAAATGTCATAAATTGTCCTCTCCTGTGGACTGTTCACTTTCGTAGTCCATAACTTTAAAAATATCCAACACATTGTGTCATGCACTTATCATCATAAATACGTATATTATGAACGTAGAATATGCTTAAGATGAATTATATTTGATAATTTCCTAAACGTGTATTTAACTTTCACTACAATTTCAAATAAACTAGCTGTTACACGTATATGCAACTTTTCTGTGGTACAAAAAATCAACGGGATTTAAATTTCTACTAAACGTACCATAAAAGGAATATTTTTTATATTGGTAACATTAGATAGCTGTCCCTTTTCTGCGCTCATTGCGCAAGATGGTTGTGCACTGTTGCGTTACAATATTTTAAATTTTCTAATAAACATATTTTGTAAAAGATCAATGGTACTTTTCTGTTCCAAGTGTTTCTAGGTAAGTAAATGTTTATTCTTTTAATAATTATACTGACGAGATGCCTCTTAAGGAGAATTTTGAAAATCTTGCTTACCATTTTTCTAACCTTAAAAACAAGAAAACGTTGTTGGGTTAAGCTTAAAATATCACTTCTGTGGACAACTCTCCTGTTCCCAAATACGTCCACAGAAAAGACGTATGTCCACAGAAAATACTATTAGTAAAGATTTTTTATGTTGATTGTATTCATTATGCCTAAAATTTTATTATTAATTACAAGTTTTAGTACAGTTTTTATAGCCACATTAAAATATTTATATTAAAATGAGTATGTTCCTGGTTTCTAATTATGTAACTCGTTAGGGTAGGTAGAGACTATTTTTGTAAATTGCATTAAAAAAGCTATTTCTTGTTACAGTCTAAGCTTGTTACAGTTACAATGCCTCGCTCTAGTGTACAACTTACCAATGAAGAGAAGAGGAAACGAAGACGTGAGCAAAAAAAACTGAGCATGCGTAGAACCAGAGCTAAACTAGATGCGGTCGCTATAGAAGAAAGACGTAGAAAAGATAGAGAACGATATCACCGAAAGAAACAAGCCGGTTTATTAAAGACGATTAAAGACTTTACACCTAGACAGCAGAGACAAATACGAAAAACCTGGCGAGAAAAATCTAGGTTAAGGCGAGAAATGGAAAGAATAAGAAAGCGTGCCATGGATGTTTTGGATACAAATACACCAACCAATTCAACTTGCGTATCTCCTACATCATCTTCTAGAATCTCCGTAGGAATAACCACACGTCAACGAAATCGACGACACCTAAAGGCTCAAAATGAGGTTTTATTAAATAGATTGAAAATATTAAAGCGACGTCTGGCAAGCTATAGAATGCGGTTATTAAGACTCAGAAAAAAAGGAAACGTAGAAGAAGAAGACAGTAACATTACAATAAGTCTAAAGCAAATGATATGCAATTTTTTAAATGATGACGAAAATAGTCGATTAACAGCCGGAAAGAAAGAAACTATCACACGCAAAAAAGTAAAAAATCAAATTCGTCTTTTGAATGATACACTTCTTAATCTTCACAAAAAGTTTAATAGTACAACTGGTTTGAATATTTCTTATGAAACTTTCCGCCGATGTCGTCCTTTCTGGATAATATTTCCAAAAGTAGCATCGAGAAATACTTGTTTATGCTCTATACATACTAATATTGATTTTATTGTATGTGCCTTATATCGAGCTAAAGTGACAACATATCGCTCCGCCACTGATTTAGCAAAGTCCCTCTGTTGTACTCTTAATACACGCTGCTTAGAGCGGAAATGCAAAGATTGTGTCCAAAGATCCCCAAACTTTAATATCATTAATAGTACTGACACAATAATTTACCAAAGATGGGTTACGAAGATGTTTAGAGAGGTCATTAAAGGCACTGAAAAATTTTGTAAAAGAACAATTAAAGAGCGCGTGAAGACAACTCAGCAATTGTTGGTGAATATTTTGAAAAAAGACTTGCCTAAATTTATGCAACATGTAGCTAATATTATTAATCAACATAAAGCCATAAGGCACATAAAACAAAATCTTACACCAGCAGATGGTTTGTTACACATAGACTTTTCAGAAAATTATTGTTGTAAATATGGATCAGAAATTCAATCAGCTCATTTCGGTGGGTCCAAATCACAGCTTTCTTTGCACACATGCGTCTACTATTCTGTCGTATTATCAGCCACCGCATATTATTATTAAGACTAACTCTATCTGTTCCATTTTTACAACTTTGAGACTTTGTACTTGTATGTGCACATTTAACCCCTGTTTTAGAAAAAAATAAACCACTGTCTCCGGATTTTAAAAAGTTACACATTCTAAGCGATGGACCTACCACGCAATACCGAAATAAGACCATGTTCCATATGCTGGTTAATTACGTAAGTACAATTGCTAATGTGGACACCATCGTATGGCATTTTAGTGAAGCAGGGCACGGAAAAGGCGCACCTGATGGTATAGGAGGATGTGTGAAACGAACATGTGATAATGCTATAGCAAATGGAAGAGACGTGTCTAATATTGACAATTTCATTAGCTGCTTGAAAGAGTAGAGGCGTTGATATCATTCATGTTGAAGAAATCCACATTCCTAAGATAAAGAAAATAGCAAATGCAAACAAGTGTAGGTCATTTAAAGGTACTTTCAAAATACATCAACCCACATGGAGTATAACCGAACCTAACGTACTTCACGTTAGGAGATTGAGCTGTATATGCGCAGCTAATGTTGCTTGTCCGCATTATGTGATAGCTCGGATACATATAGCGTGCATTTCAAACTATTTCAATATTTAACCCGAATCACCAAATTCAAGCGTATCATAGAATATCGTTGTGCCTAGCCCAGAGTCGTCGCAACGAACTGAATCTGCATCTACTGTTTCTGGACAAGGACTTTCACCTTTTTTGTATACGCCGTCGCCAAATCAATCAGAGAATACAACGCCTCAGCCACCTATTTCAAAAAATATGATTCTTTTAGAGCATAACTCTTCCGATTACCCGTTTACACCACCTAAGGAATCTAGAGTACAATCTATGTTGCTCGACTTAAGCAATGACAGTGAACGACGAAGAAAACTTTTTTTAATTATTTTCTTTATAATTATTATAGGTAGGAGCGTCTACTTTTATTTCTATATTTTACTTTATTATTATATTAAGAGCATATAATTTTTATTTTATGTTTTTATATGATTAATCTTACTTTCGAATTATTATTTTTATAAAAATCAATATAGCAAAAATTATAATTTAGTTATTTTAACCCTATTCCGTGAGTGACGTACATACAATTAAAATATATTGGTCACAGTAGTATTTTTCAGTAGGCATGTGGTTCCTACCTAATTAATATTAGAGGATATTTTTTGTTATATACATGGATAGTTTCATTTTTCTAAATTTTAACATTTATTTTATTAGTTGTCATTTTTTACTTTTCGTTAGAATATTGATTTTATATACCAAACAAGAATGTCGTTCGCGAAGATAATTATTAAGAAGAGCAATAAAAAAAAATATTTTTTGACTCTTTTTACTTTTCGGTGGGTGTCTTTTCTGTGGACATCGAAAAAAAGATATATCGAATATCTTTGTTAAAAATTAATAACGATCTGGTGTCTGACTTTTTCTGTATTACATTGAGTTATAAGAAATAAATGAAACTGATTTTAAAGAAATACCACACTTTTCTTTTTTTTTTAATTTTCGCAACCCGTTTTGTGTATGACCCGTTTGGCCCTGAAAACGCCATCGTTAAGCATGACATAAGCGGCATAATTTATCTTATAAAGCCACGAAATGCGACTTCAGATTATAGCAAAATGTGCTGAAAATAGATTAAAATTAGAAATGACGCTAAACGCGAATATTTCGTGCCTTTTGGGTACAGAGCAGGTTTTCTACTATAAAATCTAATTCTGAACGCACGGTAACGCACTCTGACAAGCAAAATTTTCGGGTTCAAACCCTAAAATAATTATATATATACTAGGTCTGGGTGCTTTCTCGCCTCAACATAAATCCATGGCACCCCCGTCACAGTAAAACTAAATTGTTAACATAAAACAATGTTATCTTAATCAAGAAGAGACCAACATTTATTTATACATTGATACTATAATGCAATACTAAAATACAAGGAATGCTCACAATAGCACTCAAACAAAATATAGTTCACAACATAAATCATTAAGTGACCTACGTTGATCTGTATGAATAATAGTAGTAGTAATGTTAGTTTCGCCGTGACTACGATCCATGTAACTGGGTCGAAATATCGGAAAAAAAAATAAAAAATAAAAAAAAAACGGATATCGTGAGTATTCCTAACATGTTAAAATGTATCAATTCCGCGATAATCTTAGTCTAAAATCATATATCATACTAATAGTTAAACAGTAATATAACAAAACATGGTAGAGAACTACACTTCACAGGTAGCTCGCGACAACTACAGGGTATTAACTGAACCTATTTAGAGCCTTTGTTCCATACGGAGTCGGTTACGGTTGTCCATCGGCGGTAGTGACCACTTACTATCAAGTGGACTACACGCTCTTGTGTTCCTTTAATCTTATAATAAGGAACAAAGCTCAAATGTGTTTATTCAGTACTATATTATCTTTGTAACACGGCCCTGACATGCAATCGATCGATAGGCATCTCATTTTCGAGAACATCCTTACATCCGATGTACACTAAATAAGGCTCGGAACACATGAGGCTTTTAAATTAAAGTTGTCACCGACAAAACAT
>DWLI01002103.1:0-13836 GCA_018249915.1 Cecropterus dorantes dorantes | reverse complement strand
ATCTCATTCTTTTCTCGATTTACTGAAGTTTCACTTCTATCGTGTGTGAATCGCACACACACCTTTTTTTTATTTATTTAGACTTAGATATGATAGGAAAAGCTGCAATATTAACAAGAAATAAAAAGGGGATGTAAAGATCAGAGTTCATTGATTATTTGAATGATTTAGTCCCCAGTAGTACCTCTTTGCCTGCTTACAATCACATGTTAATAAATTTATCTATATTAATGAATAAACTGGCTTACGTAACCACACCATGCTTTAAAACTAAAAAAAAACTGAACTTATTTCTTATATATTCTTTTGATGCTGATAATTTCATATGGAGAAATTGAGCACGCCTACCACGCACTAAATTTGGTAACACCCTGACTGTGATTTTAATGAGAGTGCAGGCAGGGTTCGAGCAGGTGCTTAGTGCTTTACTGTGACTCGTTCTGATTTGTGTCAGGGTAATAAGAATTTATTTCCAAATTATGCACCTACTTTTAAAAAAATAATTCAGTAGTTAATTTAAGACTATACAAAATTCTATTCTATACTGTACTATAATAATTAATCTCCTTTTTTACAACTTGACAACTAAATCGAGCACCAAAATCAATATTCGATTAAAATGGGTGCAGGTTAATTAGATAATCGGTATATTTCATGTTATATATATAAAAAATATTATACCAATACTATTATAAATTATATTGGCCTTTATAAAAGAGATTCTTTCAAAATGATTCAATACTTAAAACAATCCTAAAAACTTCAGATAAGCAAAACGTTTAGGACAGGTGACACGATACTTTTATAGAACAACAATTTCGTCGTTTCTCAGCGAGCTACTCGGTAGATACTTTGTTCGTGTGTACCATAATGTAGTACCGGTGGGAAACGGACGGAGGACTACAAGTAGGTATAGCATGATTAGAAAGAGGACAAGGAAAAGGTGTGCATGTATGTTGGCAGTAAGAAGAAGGAATGCTAGGTGAGAAAGAACACTGCCTTTCCGAAACACTGCTTCTTTCATTATAATATCCCATATCGGCTTTATATAAGACTAGCTGTGCCTCGCTGTTTTACCCGCTAGTACATAAAACAAACATAGCGAGATGTTGTATAGCCTCTAGCATTCCTAGATAAATTTACAATTCAACAGTTAAATATTTTTTCAATAAGAACCACTAGTTCCTGAGATTAGCCCGTTCAACCAAACAAACTCTACTGCTTTATAATATTAGTATAGATTGAAGAAATTTTATACTCGACTTGATGGCTCACGTACTGGCTATATGTTAGATTTAAACTTTTGTTTTACGTGCTTTCCAATAGCCAGTGATATAGTGCAAACCTTTTGGTCAACTGCTTTCATAACTTCACAAGCGTCCTGATAACGATAATCTTCAATAATTCTTTTCTTCTTAGCACTTGCTGACTCCGAGAGGGATGGAAGTCGAGGGCTAAATATGATCGTGTCATCGCCATTTGTTTCAACCTTAAAATACATAGTATCTTTATTATATCCATTTATTATACGAGAAAATCTATTTAAAATAATTAAGCTTAATAATTAACTATTTAAGGGGTTCAATTCGTACACCTTTCCCCTACAATGCAGCCGTAAAAAGTATTTATCGACAATTAAAGTACGTAACATGTAAAATGGCTTTCCTTACTGCGTAGATACATGGAGGGTGGATAATTTACGAGGCAGAATCGCAATACGAAAACAGCGCCGTAAGTCATTTCGTCAAATGGGGTCGTGTAGATGGATCAACAAAAGTTTCAAGTTAGGTAACTCATTAAAATTTTATTTGTTTATAACGCATAATAATTGTATTGTATTAAAGATTTCTAATAAATATAGTTTTAAGTATGTAATATTTAATTATTTGTATCTATTCGCATCATAGCTAGGGGCTGGCCTCTAGAGCGGCTGTCCAAGGCGCAAACATTTTGGAGGACTATAAACTATGTTAAAATTTGCGAAAAAAGGATTCTGTCGTACCATGTGTTCAATATTTCAATACTATGTACAATGTATCTTTCTAATAAGTGGCCAAAAAAACATTGTTAACATCTCCATATTCGCGGGCTCAAAATTCAAATCTTGCCCGGAGTGTTAATGATCTTTGCTTGTTTACTATAGATAATGATATGAAGCACATCTACTGAGCTAGGATGTATAGAAACTTATACAAGAACACTATTCAATACATTGAATTACATTTCATAGCTACGTACACTTTTATACGCTAAAGTACGCACGGTATCTACGTAGATAGAGAGAAGTACTCGTAAAACACGATAATTGAAGTAGGTACACAATAAAAATAACTATGGGTAGGCTATACTTATGTAGGTACATGTGTAATAGGGGGAGTCGCAATAAAAAATCAGCGACGCAAAGTCGTTACCCATGATGAGGTTTTGCAGACCGATCGAACGAAAGCGCGAACTTCATAGTGAGTACATTACACTGCGCGATAATTTATTGAAGTTACATTACTTTGAACTATCTTAAACAGGCGGTAACAAACGTATTTTACGTTTACGTTATTTATTTTATCTGGAAAGGATATTGCAAGTATATTAACAACTAAATATTAATTACTTAGTCTTCTTATTCTAATTTTAATAAAATCAATTTTTATTGTATCATGATGTATGGCTTTGAGTAGGTATTATGTAAATCGTGGTATGATATATGAATTGGTTTTTAATATCGTTATCCTACAACTAATATCTCAGTAGAACTATGGGTACCGTAGTTTTATACAGGATTTTTGTGATATGGCTACAGCAAATTAATATTACTACACACTCGCGGAACTAGAACAATCGAAGAACAAAGATTAGAGACTTCCAAAATTAAATGTTTGCCCCGTCGAGCATTGATTTCGAAACTTTTGAGGAACAGATCGGTTTGGCGATCAACATAGTATTTTTTTGTGAAGTTTTTAGGCAATTTCCTTATATAGTTTTACATTTTATCAAGTAGTGATAAACTGTAAGTCGATTAAAGGTAAACTATTTAGTCTGTTACGTAAGACAAAAAACGTATACATGTCTATAGACTATACAACTCTTGTATTGAAATTGAAAAGCGTTAACCATTGTATTTAATCCAGTTTTCGAAAACTACTTCCACGGCAGGAGTTCTTTTGCAAATAACCTTGCTCTTAGTACTTAAGCAGTAATATAATAGACAAGGGGAAGGGGGTTGCAGGGTGGTGGTGCCCTTCGCGCATGCTCCATTCAGAGTGGCTCCGTGTGCGACCCTCGGTAACTTCAGTACACAGCTGTGAAGCCCCGGTGTTCACGCATACCTCAGTCGTGTTTAACTCTAAGGACAATAAAATCCTACACTTTTCAAAAGTGAGTATAGTAATGTTCGTATTTTTCGTTTTAAAATCAATTATCTTAAATATTTTAGGTCAAATTACTAAAATAGACAGCATTTGCCTCACCTTCAAAATATACCTCATTGTCGCTTTAATTATAAACCATGTGACGCATGTACTTACACCGTGTGTTTAAATTTGAAGGAAATAGGAAAAGGAAGTGTGGGAAAAGTTGTAATAATAAGCATTTGGGCTAGAGGTGGCTGTCTATTTATGAGTTTCGTGTTTGATGACGGAGTTATTACTGTAAATCAATACCACAAACACCATGTGCTGTTGAGTCTGATTCACATCGACGCAATTTCGTAAAAACGCTTCTCGTAGGGAAGTAATAAGTGTGTTATATTGTGCAAAAATAATACCAGTTATAGTACAAAGAAAATCAACTTAACGCATTGAGTAGCATTATATTTTTTATGTTTTGTTTTATAAAATCTTAATTTTGATTTATATAATTTTCAGAAATGAAGCCAAAGCTATCGACATCGTATCAACTCCTCGAAACGTTATTTAAACATCTCACGTTGTGACGCACAATTTCAAATTCTCGATCAACATTACTTCTAGTTCTTATTTAAAAAAAAAGTTTATAAATGTTTCGGAATTAATTTTAATAGTGTCGTTATAGGATTTATATAAAATTAGAATTAAACTAATGCTCCACTCTGCACTTTGTACTTAGCGGGAATTTATGATTTCTGTTGTTTTGTTGTTAGAAATAAAATGAATTGTTAGTTTGGATTATAAGCAAAGCTTATTGTTAGTTGCATTGTTTCTCTATCCTATAAAATAGGCGCTAGTCAAATTAATAAACCTACAGCAGTAGTCTCAATTGCAATTGTTACCAATGGAACCATACGCAGACGATATATTTTGGTTCGTCACTTGTGGATTTGTCGTCGCGTTCATCCTCGCATTTGGAATTGGCGCTAACGATGTCGCGAACTCGTTCGGTACGAGCGTTGGCTCCAAGGTGCTTACACTTACTCAAGCTTGTATCCTCGCCACTATATTCGAAATTGCTGGAGCTGTTTTGATTGGTAAGTAATATATTTATTTAATATACTTATTCTAATATAAAAGAATACATTATTTTGGGAAACGAACGTTGTTTATACAAATTTCTACATTTAGATTTTTGTCTAGGTGTGATTAACATCAAAGATGTATAAATTTTCATTATATACCTACTTGCAAAAAAAAAGTAACAGCCACCTATTTATGTGTTAATCAATGTATCTATCAGGAACTAAAATTAAAATATTACAATGTAGAGAGGTAATATTAAAGTAATACCAACCACCGTGTTTACACTTTTTCGTGGGTGATGTGGGCCACTTCACATCACCGAACTATCAGTCACAAAGAAACAGTATAATCAGTTGTAGATCAAGCGTAGTAGCGGCTTTTAAGAACCATTGACCCATATTAAAAGTTCACAAATATAAATAAAGTCTTATTAAGTCGGTATCTACTCGTATAATTGCTATTTTGACTTTAAAAATGTTTGGACGATTCCAATCCTGTCGATTTTAAATTCGGTACCAATGTCAACGAAAGGTATTTTGGAAACGTAGGAAGTTGGTCAATACGTCAAGTAGGAAATTTTCCAGTTATGTATTTTTTAAATTTGTAAAAAAATCAATAAAGGCAGTGTTTGGTGACGTCTGAATAACTGATTGTTATCTTCAAAATTGCGGAAAGTCTAAACGTCATTGCATTATCTCAGGTTACAAAGTATCAGATACGATGCGCAAAGGAATCCTGGACGTGAATTTGTACGCTGGTGAGGAACGACTGCTGGCTGCAGGTTGCCTCGCTGCATTGATAGCTGGTGCGGCGTGGCTGATCGTGGCCACTGCGTTACGGTTGCCGGTATCTGGAACCCACTCAGTTGTCGGTGCAACTGTAGGGTTCACCCTAACAGCTAAAGGACCAGTTGGCGTACGTTGGTCAACTCTTGGCGCTATTGGTGAGTAAAAATACGTACTAAAGTAAACATTAAGATTAAGATGTGATTATAAAAGTTGATTGGTTAATTTGCTTACTAATAAAAATAAAATATGTATAACTTATTGGTATTAGAAGATAAAGTATGCTTTTCCGAAAACAATGATTTTTCCGATACAATGATGAGGTCCATATCATTGTTAAATTATTAAACATGAATTTAATGCTTTTCATTAATTGTAGGCAACTATGTAACACGAACTCGAAAAAATACGTTGATATTGATAGTTCTTTTACTTTTAAATAAATCTCTAAGCACATATCAAACATTTATGGAGTAACATACAATGAAAACGTAATATTTCTGTATCTCACGATTAGTAGGTACATAAATTAATAAAAATAAACGTTGTTATCTTCCAGTATTATCCTGGTTCATTTCACCAGCACTAAGCGGTACGGTATCAGCTTTGCTGTTTTGGCTGGTCCGTAAATTCATTCTTCGTGCCCCGGATCCACTTTGTTCGGGACTACGCGCACTGCCGTTCTTTTACGGAGCCACCATCGCTGTTAACGTCATCAGCGTCGTCCATGATGGACCTAAATGTAAGTTATTCAATTTAAAGTATAACAAAGTGCAGTATTTTTTTATTAAACATAAGTATTATATGCCTGTGGTTTTAATTTTTGCTTTTCCACTAAGAAATCTTAGACTTAGTTTCGATCCGCCTGAACTCTGAGATCGTTTGAGACTAGGTACTTTGATGCTCAGCACCAATTCTTGGTTAGATAAATAAAAAACTGTATTAATTGATGTCATTGATTGAATTAATTTGTACGTAAGTAACTCGGCGTGTGATGACTGTCGCTGTCCTGGGCAGTGCCCGAGATTTTGGAATCTATGAACCTTTTAAAGGTACTTATTTAATCCTTTAAAAAAAGGATACATATTCATTATATATGTTTTTTAATTTCAGTGTTGGCTATGGACAAAATACCAATGTGGTTGGCGTTAACTGTATCCCTAGCGTTAGGCGCGTTGGTGGCAATATGTGTGCGCATCTTCCTCGTCCCACACTATCAGAAGAAACTTTGCGCCGCTCCTGTTAATTTTACTCTAGGATTATCAAACGGTAATAAGGGCAACTTAAAATAAATGAAATTATAGATAGTTCTCTATATCACTCAATTTTAAGTGAGTTTTACGTTTTGCAGAAACAACGCCGGCTAATACACCAACACATTCCAGTAAAAATGTACCTCAAAGACCTACCTCTCTCCTTTCGGAAGACGGCAAACTTCTCGAAGTCATAACAGAAAGCGCTGAAATGGTTACACTAAGTGATGTAGATAAATGTTCCCTCGGTGTAAAGGAACTGAATGCCAGAAATCGAGCTCTTCTTGCAACTATGGATGATTGTAGTATACTTTCAAGAAGTTTAAGTCCACCTAATAAATCGAGATTACAGTTAATTGATGCAGACCCTCAAATTAATACGCTTAAGTACATTGATGAAACTCTAAGTTGTTGCAAAAGTTTGGATTCAGCACAGTTAGCAGGAATGGGAGAAAGTTACGATTCAAAAAATGGTTTTCTTGGTGACTCGTGTGATACAATAGCGAGAGGAGAGATCGGTAGACTGACAGCTTCAAGAGGATTCCCTACGGTTGACTTCGATACGCCACCGCTTCGCACTGACAAGGTTTGTTTTTATGATTATGGATTCCAACTGTGTGTGCATTTATGTCGCAGCTTTGCACGAATAATAACACAATACGAAAACGTTGAATTTCCAGAAAAGCAAGGTAAAAATTCAGCAAGCCTTTCTTTTTATCTTTTTAATGTATGAAGTCAAAATAATAAAAATTAAAAGACATAAACCACAGTGTATTCACACTTATAAAGTAGGTGCTCTAACTCCAATTAACATAGAATTTTTTAACCAAAGTAACTTAAAATTTGATGAATTTGTAATTGTGAACAATGCAATTAACGACGAGTGTGTATACATGCACTAGTGTGCGTATGAGTGGATCTCTGAGTAAGTGCGTGCGTCCGCACGTCCGCACGCGCGTAGCGCGTTTCTTCACGCGCGTGTGCATGTGTGAGCATTTGCATGTGTACTTGCATGTGTGTGTTAGGACAAATAAACGTAATTTTGTTATTTCCCTATCGAAAATTTTCGTTTGTCGTTTAAAACACGAATAGCGCGGGTGGCCAGACCTGTGTCTACATCCTAACCGGCTTTTTATAAGATTGATGAGTAAATGTGCATACAGGCATTCTGATGAAAAGTGGCCACGGCCACCCATGGACTGTAAGCAATTTCATACAGATCAGGGGTTATATCTGAAGTCAATTATAGATACCGTACCTACTCTCGAGGACTAATATAGTCGAATTATACTCGTTCTACCACCTTCCGTAGAATAACTCTATGGCTACTTTATTATAACTCCGTGGTTGTATTATCAGGGCCCTGACGGCGGCAGCGCGTGGAGCATAGAGGGCGCAGGTCGCGCGGCCCGCCTGCCCGCCATCACGCCCAACTCGAGCGCCGCGCCGCTGCTGCGCGCCGCGTCGCCGCCGCCGCCGCCCCCCGCGCCCCCGCCACCCGACACGCTCAGACTCTTCTCTTTCTTACAAGTCCTCACCGCTACCTTTGGAGCGTTTGCGCATGGTGGCAACGATGTTAGGTAGTTATTGATTAAAACAAGCACCGCGTACACTGACATGTTTATAGTTTCCAGGGCATTGTTCCGCCTTACCTTGTAGTAGGTACTAGATTTTAAAAATATTGTGCTAATAATGTAAATGCTACAGAACGTTCAAAAGGCTATGTAGATGGTACCTACCTTCCTTCTCTGAAGCAGTCGGGTAAACCATTACGAGTAAAGAAAACATTCAGTATTTTTCTGTTGGTTGCATAGAAACTTGTAATGTAATTATCGCATGTACTAATTTCCCTGTTACTTGAACAGCAACGCCATAGGTCCCCTGGTAGCTCTTTGGCTGCTTTACTCTGAGGGCGGAGCGCACGCGCGTGCGGAGACACCGCTCGCCATCCTGGTGTTCGGCGGAGTGGGCATCGCACTCGGCTTGTGGCTGTGGGGCCGTCGGGTCATACGTACTGTTGGGGAGGACCTCACCAGCATCACTCCTGACACGTAAGATATACTGACACGTATATAGTATTATCCTGCTGACGTAATACATAACAGAACAAACGAGGATTCTTTCGATCATAATAAACTTCACTATAAGGTATAAGATTTATGAATGACGTATTATTTACTTACATAATATACGTTTATGGAGTTAAACTGTCTAGCGTGAAGGTTTGTACTAACCACAGATAAAATTAACCTTAACTTTACTACTTCTGGTACAAATCTTTGGGCCAGATAGTTACTTAAATAGCTTACTTTTTATTATTTTTTGTATTGATATACATATAAATTGATTTTCTATTATCTAGCGGATTTACGATCGAGCTGGGCGCTGCCCTGACGGTGCTAGTGGCCAGCAAGGCGGGGCTGCCGGTGTCTACCACGCATTGTAAAGTCGGCTCCGTCGTGTGTGTGGGTTACTTCTCAGAAAAGGCTGTTGACTGGAGTCTGTTCAGGTTTGTAACAATTTTCGTAATTTGCACTTTGTCTTACTGTTTTAAAACTATAATATAATTACTGCCCACCATATTTAATATTATTATAGCAGGGCACATAATAATAATTATGTGCCCTGTTATAATAATATTAAATATGTCTTCCAAAAATGTTTCATATTACAATGATGTTACCATGTGGGCCTTGGCTATCCAACCACCACTCTATCTCTTCCTGTATAACATACTATGGTCACCAACAAGAATGCCAGTAGCGTCGACAATTGGCAAAAACCCTTTTTAAAAGAGGTTTATGTCAGGCAATGGACCTCAAAATGTTGTTGATGAAATTACCATTAAAGAACAAAACCATGGCTAAAACTACATTATTGCACAACAAATGGTGACACTTTATAATGTATACTCACACAAGAATTTTCTCCTATTTCGTGGGTGCTATGTACACACAAAGACGAATACACAAACACTCAGACCCAGAACAGAAGTCTAAATTCATCATGTCTGACCGGGAATCGAACTCAGAACACCAATGCAAACCAAACCAGAATCCAGTCACCATACGGTATGACCGCTCCGTCACGTGGGTCGTCAAAAATATTCTTGCGCAAAAAGTACATTAAAAATGCGAGACATAACAGTAAAAGGATAGTGCTTGACTAATAAAATTATTTGTTTCAGGAACATAATATTCGCTTGGGTGGTGACCGTGCCGGCAGTAGCAGCGATGGCATCTCTCTCTATGTTAGCTCTTGAAGCATTCGTCGTTTAGTACCTAGAGTACCTATCTACTGTTTGTTGTTTACTGTAACAAAATAGCATTATGGTGATGACACGTTGACATGGGCAGGAATGTAACGAAATGTAGAAGTTGGAGGGGATGTTCAGAAAAGTCGAAAGACGGTTTAGCGCGAATTTTACATGAAATATTTAACATTGCAATTTTGAAATCCGAATGTTTAATTAATGTCGAATATTTTAATTGAATTAAAATACAATTATAACCAATAACCTATTTTACCACTTTATAAACAGCGACCACGATCCGTCTTTGACACGACGCGGCGTATCTAATGTACGATGCTTTTTGAGCCATTTTTATTGACGCCTGTGATGGATAAAAATATGTGGCGGGTGTGAAAATTGGGTTGCTTTTAATTTATATATGTCTACATTGTGATGCCACGGGATTGTTTCACTGCCAAAAGAATGCCACATAATTTGTATGCACCTGTAATACAAGCCTGAACAATTCATACAGATTTGTCTTTCGTAGATATGCTTCGTAAACTTGATATATGTTTTCACCGTGTTAGGTTCTTTTTCTAGGTGGAGTAAAAATGTCGAGCTTAAGTACCTGTATAATGTTGATACTCAAACCTTACACAAATGGAGATATAAAAAAATAAGTTAAGAATGTTTGTGAAAGAAACTTTCAGGAGCCTGGTTCAATTAGGATAAGGTGTTGATCAATTTATTTAAACATGTAGATAATGTGCAAACAAGGATATTAGTTATGTCTAGATTTATGTATGGTGTCAGCCTAGAATAACATTACTTCCCTACCCCTTCATGGTGTAAATGTCAACTAACACTGTGGGACACGAGACTTATACATTTTTCATAGTTAATTTACTCATTTAACACATGGTTGGTTATACCAACACGTGCAGAAAATCGCACAATATACCTTTTTACAGGTAAACTACTCTTAATAAAAAGCAAATTTTGTTTAATTTTGAAGCTAACAATTAAAATATATAGACAAAAATCCATTTTTAAGACAAAATTTCACATACACGTTTACGTGTGCGAATGAATAATGATTGTTAATGTAATCAATTAAATATTATGTCAATTAAATTCTCATATGTTTTTACTCTTGATCCCAACATTTAATCTAGACATAGACATGAAATATCCTTGAGTAAAAAATCAAGGTAGCAAACTTTGTATACCTATTACTTATTACTGCAACGGGTAGATTTCCAAGTAGAATATACACTGAAATATTTATTCCATGTATCTTTGTGTAGTCTTCGTATAAGCCTAGATATACCTATTATAGAGCACATTTAAGTTGTAGCGAGATGCTATGTACAATATCAAAATATTGAGATCCTTTTCAAATGTCGAATTTCATGGCTATTTATCGGTACATAATTAGTACTCTTGTATATTTTTCAAGTATTGTATTGTCTTGTATTGACATTCGAATACAATTTATTGGGAGACGCGATACGATATCGTATCGTTACAAGGTGTCACGATACGTCGTATCGTACGTAGGTAAAACTGTACTGTAAAAATAAAAATGTTGTTTGTTATTCAACGCAATGACACGGTTATTTGAAAAGGATTTTAATTATTCCAGTAAAAATACTAATTTTGAATTTCGGATTTATCCTTGTCGTGTTCGTACGTATTTAAAATTGTCTACCGATTGAAACTTTTACTCTCCAAGTATATGATAAGATTTAATAGTCTCATAATAATTACTTCACGTCAGAAATTAGAAAGCAGTGTAGTCTTAAATAAATTAAAAGCTATTATGAATTAAATGAGTTATTTTGATTATCTTTTTTTTAACGGAAGAGACATAGACTACAAAAGTGTTTTACATCCAGTCTGTTGTGTGGTCCGGGCATGTTACTTAACTATACAGATTATGAAAAAAATTTCATTACACGCTATTTATCGTATTATTAAATACAGAGTTGAAATATTCTACATGGGTTTTATTTTCACCTAGTTCTTTTACTTTAGCGCCAAAGGTCCTAACTATATAAAAATATTTTGAGTAAACGTTAGTGTGTCAACGAGGATAGATGAAAATATCATATAAATAAATCTTATTACTTAAAATTCAATTTATTCTTAGTACAGTATTCTTGGGTATACTAAAAAGTTATTTTAAAGGATATTTTACATTTTTGTAATGGTATGTACAAAAATTGCAGATTTTTCAAAGTTGACCTTACCATTTCTTGGATACAGTGTACATATACAGCTTGCTAAGGTATAATAAAATCTTTATCAAAAACAAATTTATGAAAGAGCATTTTACTTTTCGTTTTAAAAAAAACCCTTTAATACCGATGTTATAGGGTGTATAAAATAATAATTAGTTCACCATCTTGGTGTCACAGTGTACAATAGTGATATAGTGAAATTTTTCTCAGTCTTTTTAACTATTTTTTATAATACACATTTCCACATGTTTTTTACATGTAACATTTTAAGTATCCGTACACACGAGTTCTTCGACTTTGCACGCAAACACACACAGTATCACGTTGCCCATCACCCGCTACGCAACTTGTCTGTCCGTATATTTACAAGCTCTTTAACCATGCAGCCGGCTACGCGCCGTACTGGGTGGTGAGCGTGCGGAGCAGAGTTGTTCGCGTTGAGCTCGAGCGACTATCAACTACACTACGCCTGCTATGTGATGTACTGGTTTGTATGTATTCACTTAGCACAAAAGTTCTTCAATTTCGTACATGCATACACGCACACATTGTCACGTCGCTCTTTACGAGACTTATTAGTTAGTAAGCGCGCGGAGTAGGTGAGCAGCAACGACGCCCGCTGCAAGACGTAGTGGTCTGTATGTAGTCATTCAGCACAAGAGTTCTTCAACTTGCACACACCCACTAGTACTTCGCTCGTCACCCGCTAGGTCACGTACTGGTTAGGAAGCGTGCTAAGTAGCTTCGCGCTGGATGTTTTTCAAGTTGTTCGCGTTGAGCTCGAGCGCACTCGCCGCGCGCACCACCCGCCTTCCTCATGCCGCGAGATTCGCCACCGCTATCCATGCTCGCTACACGACGTACTGGTTTGTATGTATACTTGGACGCAAGAGTTCTTGAATATTGCGCACAACACACGTACAACCACAGTGTCACGTCTCTCGACGCTGACTACGCGACGTACTGGTTAGTGAGCGCGCGGAGCAGCCTCGCGCGGCGCGTGGCGGCCGCCTCGCGTTGGATATCGTCCGAGTTGTTAGCGTTGAGCTCGAGCGCGCCCGCCGCGCGCACCGCCCGCGCGCGCCGCCCGCCCTCGCCGCGCCGCGCGTGCAGCGCCACCGCCACCTCCAGCAGCGTGCCGTCCCACACGCACCCGTAGTACGCGTCCATAGCGTCGCACGCGTTGTTCGTCTGCAAACAGATAATTTTGTGTGATTCAAATAATTTATCTAAAGTATATCATTTAAGTTAAACTTCTTAGATGACGATTCGAATATAGACAAGAGAACGAGAAAAAAAAGTTTTTTAGGAGCGTAATAAGGTGATACCCTCCGCAACTGTATGTATAATTACAATATACAACCCTCTTAACGTAGCATTATAATGCAGCGATCAGCTTAGTCCGGCACGTCGGGCTGGTAGTAACGCGTAGGAATTTATGCACGAATTTGTCTGCTAAAAAATGAGTACATTGTATTCATTTTTAATAGCCTCTTAGAGTAGCTCTTAAATGGGGCAACATAGTCAGACTTTTCGGAAATGTACTTCAAAACTATGAAAAGCACACATACTCAAACATACTTTCGAACCCCGTACTTTTTTGGCAAAGCACTTGAACGAAGCTACTTAGTCGTGCTTGGCGGGCATGCACTTCAGAACTCTAGGATAAGTTGCATACAGTTGGAACATATTTTGGAACCCCTTACCTTCTCAGCGAAGCACTTGAAAGCAGCGAAGGTCTGGCAGCAGAACAGCGCGCGGTGGCGACCTCGTCGGACGCGCATTTCGAAATTTGTGAACAAGCTATACACGCGTTGAATTCCGTACCTTCTCAGCGAAGCACTTGAACGCAGCTGCGTAGTCGGGCTCATCAGGCAGTTGCGCTAGAGCCGC
>DWLI01002102.1:0-13838 GCA_018249915.1 Cecropterus dorantes dorantes | reverse complement strand
CTCAAGATCTCAAGATCAAAAAATGGCTGGTGGGGGAGGGTCTGAGAGTAGTACCTAACTATAGAAATATGTATAATTTTGGCATTTTATTGAATTTATTTTAAGGAATTGAAAATATATTCATAGTCCGATTTATGACGTAACATTCACTGTCTATTTCATTAAAATTCAGCTACACTATCAAATGGCATTAAACGAGTTTAAAGTAAAAAAATAGTAATAGTTTCTTTTCTAACACTTACGTGGTCTGTGGTGTTGACTTGAAAAGGTATTTCAAAAGTTATTGAAGGTATAAAATTTCCGTTAAATGTATGTCAATTGTCATGTTACATTTTTAGACGCATCAAAGCGTTGCGCAGCTATTTGTTTGTACGGTGGTGTTAGTGTTACACTATAATAATAAGTAGGAACGAAATCTAGTTTAATAATTTTGAATTAAATAATTTTCGTACTATTTTATATGAACTCAGAACTTACGCGAGTTGGTCTGAAACGAGGTACGTTAAGGGTTTTAGTAGTTTTATTAACTCTGTGGCAAATATTGAATATAATATAACCTACAGGAGTAGACTGATAACTAGAAAATCTACAAATTACCTGAAATAAAATGAACACTCGCTAAAACGAACATTCGATAAATCCCTTTTGCTGCCCTTTAGAAACATTTAACTTAATTACTCACAATAAATCTCTCCCGATCTCACGTATATCTAAATTTAGTTTCACATGTTAATAAAAAACGTTTAACGTCCAAATTGTCTGAACCTTAATTCCTTATGGCTTCCGTTAACTGTTTAACGTCCCAATTATTCGAGATCAGTTAACATTAGTTGCCGGTTAACTGTTTCTTTATTAACTAATACCTTAATCAGTTTAAGATAATCCTGCCTTTATTCCTTAAGCTGATAATACAGTGACACACTGAATAAATTTGCAAAGGTCAGTTTTGAATTTATATCTGTGTATTAATATTTCGTAACGGTCGTATTTAGTTACATATACGTAACTAAATACGACCATTTCACTAACAGTTAGATGAAAGTTTGTATACAAACAAACAAATAAATAACGTAGTCTCCCCTTAGATAGGAGGAAAGATTGATGATTATGGAATTAGGTATATAAAAATGAATAGTAAATAACAGCTCGCCATAGTAACATAACATTTACTGTTTTCGTCTTAAAATCTAGAAACAGTTATATGTAAATTCGCAAAATATAAATTAAACGCGATTCGATCACCGAACCATTTGCTGAACAGTCTGATAATGACTATACCACATACTCCATCAAAACTATAATTACTTAGGTAATTTGGAACATTTCAATAAGCTAAATTAGTATTTTTCAAACGATAAATATTTTTTTCATTTATTTGTATCAAAAAATCAGTTTATCTGTTAGAATCAGTCAACATATGGAAATGCTTGTTTCACTTAGAATTTGTATTCAGATATAATACGTAGATATACAGTATGGGATATTTAGATTTCGTACGTGTAAAGTTTAAAGCTCTACTTAAGTAGTTAAACTTATTTCTGAGAATCCAAACATCAAACAAATTTACGGAGTTATGTTAATATCTGTGGCTCTACGTAACGGTCGAGCCGGTACTTTGGCCCTTCTAACTACGACTATGCATTTACCAAACTCATTCCATTATTTTGGTTACAGTTAGTTTTGGCATTATACTAAGAAATTGAGAACAGTGCCCATAGCATGAGTTTATAACGTTTCATACATTGCACGGGAAAACGTAAACAATAACTGTTTCAGGGAAACGTTTTTAACTTGTACTAAGGAAAGAGAACTACGCGATATCTATTGCTAGATTATAAAACTGTCATAAAATTTATAAAAAAATACATATATTTACGTGATAAATTTGATTGAGTATTTACTTACTCAATCAAAAGTATCTAATTTTAAGCAACAAACAATTTATATTTTGAAAACTTGCAAAAATAAATAAAAATAGGGAACCTCTTATTACGTGATATGAGTTAAAATTGGGAAAATAAAATCGAAAATAATATTAAGTGAACAGTTATTTCATAATAATAGAATGTTTTTGTGTTTCATATGTATAGACGATTTGTATGTATATTGTATGTAGATGTACCTATTAATTTTATTAGTCTTTACAAAAACTTAATAAATAATGTATGAAGTGATAATATATCTTTTCATTATCTATAATGGCATTATAAACAGTTGTTTATAGTTTTCTGAATGTAACAAGCATACGCCCACAGTTGCATACTAACCTATTGCCATTTAGGGATGGCCAATCTTCAAGAATTTATCGATTTCGAAATCGATTCGATTGTTGTCTAAAGAATCGATGCGCAAATATATCACGGAATAGAAGACTCTTTTCTCAAAAATCTATCTTTGATTTATTTTATTGTCGCTTTTGGAATTTATTAGCGAAAAATAAAAGTGAACTATGATTATATTATAGGAAGTGAATTATAGAAAGTGTTTTTTGAAATTATCGTTACATAAAAAATAATTAATGTCCAATTTGGTGTTTGTGATCTTTTTTCTAGATTGATATTGATATTTCTTAATATCGAATAACAGTTATATTTCATGACTAAAAATCGATATTTCGAATAATCGATCTCAGGTCGCCATCCCTACCGCCATTGTTTTTGTCGGTTTGCGAGATAATAATGACATTTGATTTATCATTAAAATGATTGTAGGCGTTGTTCAATAGGTCACGGCTTAGAATTAACCCTTATCGTGTTACAAAAGGCGTTTAACAACCGTTTATTCAACATTAAATGAATTGTATTGTAGCCGTTGGTAACAATAGCCGACTGTTGGACTGCCAATTATTTAGTAGGTCTCACTATCAGATAATAAGTAAGTACTAAGATATTGTGACAACCTTTGTGACAACATTTTGTGTACTTTGAGCCGAAATAGTTACAATTGCTAATTGTATTATTTTAGCATAAACCTAAATGTTGTATCGTTATCTATCCAATGGGAATGAAGTATTGGTTTAATTAAAGTTGACCGAGATTAACCGATACCTACACAATAGGTGAATCTCAAAATAATTTACGTTGGTATCATAAAATAACGTCAAGGGTGGTAATACCTTCGAAGTCCACTCCGTAGACTCGTAAAACATATTTCTACCTAACAACAACCTTAACAAACATATTTCTGCCAAACAACAACGTTAAGTGCTGTAATACTTGGGTTTGAAGAATGTGGATAAGGGATTTCCCTTGTACGAGGCGTTCCAACCTACTTCTCAGCATTGCATTTGTCACCGACCTCAAGTCTATGTCTATCTGGGATTAATTATGTTGATTATCGTTGTATTAGGCATACATATACTACACGCTATTTTTCGGCTTCCATAATAAAAAGTATTTTAATGCATGTTACAACTTATTCCGACCTAATATTTACTAACTAAGTAGCTAGTTTAATAACTAACTAGAACCAATGTGCTACACCCATTTCTAGCATGAAGCAGTTCTTGCGTTTCGGTGAAAGGATATGGTTGCTGGCTCACTTAAAAATGTATGAACCGACTATCTTAATCCTCGAGTAGCAACGCATCTCTGATCGCCTTAAGATAGGACCTTGTTTTAAATGAAGTTAATTACAGATGTCCACGGGTGGCAGTAACCAATTACTATCAGGTGGAAACGCAGGTCGCCTGATGTCCGTACTACTTTGATAAAATCTGATAAAATTAAAGATATTAATGAAAATCTTGTATACATACGTACATACAGTATACCTTAATAATAATAATTATTCTGTAGGCGCAGACTAATTAAAGGCCAAGCTTTATGCGCGGTGTTTTATGTATGTTGTCAGTAAGTAGGCGTATTTAAAAGATGTTATGTCATTCGAAGAGTTAGCGAGTGGTTTATCGCTAGAAATGCATGCAATGTTGTCTTCGCTCAGGTTACTAATGGTTCAAGAGCAAGCATGCCATGCTAGGTTATTACGCCCACCGCTCTGCGTAGGCTGTGACAGAGCCTGATCCGACTCGACGAGTACTTAATCCTAATAGTACAAGAGCCGGTGGTAAATATACTCCGATGTAGTTTAAAATTACGCTTTTTTATTTTTTCTTTAAAATTCACGCTTTCTACACTCATAGCCCTAGGATTACAATAGGATTTTCTCATGTGTCGCGGGTGCCATGAACACATTAATACGAATACACAGAAATTCGTCGTTATGTGTCTGCAAACCTAAAACAGAAATCTAAATTCATCATTCAGATGTCTGTAAGGCCGGGAATCGAACTCGGAACATTGTTTATTCATTTATTGATTTAACACTACAGTATTGTATGAGTTTCATAGACTTATTATTAAGGATTTAATATAGACATTATTTATACAAGGTAAACACTTAAATATACTTGTATAAGTATTTTTATTTATTTGATTAGAATTTATGACAGGGACCTAAAAGATAGTAGGCTCTTGGTCTATAAGCACAATGCATTATATATCCACCGGTACAACATTTGATACGTATTCAAATTAATTACTTGCAGACAGGAGCAAGAATGTGTCATGGCGTAACAATTATCGACATACATGCAAACTTTGCTAACCGGTTCGACGGATTGCAGATAACACGATAGCAATAATTACAATAGGATAAATTAATAGTAACTATGCCGTTTATCTCTTAAACACAAAGTGGTCAAGTAACTATTAATAAAATTCTTTTATTAAAAGAACACACACACAAATTTTCTAACGTAGCAATTTATTTAACAACATTCAAAATTTAAATATATATCTTTTAATGGATGGATTTTAATGAAAGCTGGACTGATTTCAACCTCAAGATACGTACTAAAAATATATTTTTATTTCTTTACTAGCTGACCCAGCGAATCGTATCGCCTCCAAATTAAATAATGTGTGAAAATTCGATAACTAGAAACATATGAAAAATACTATAGTACATTATTTTGATTTGTCTCGTAGGGTTTAGCCAGAGTTTGCAATGAAAGCGCAAATTTTTTTTTTTATTTACAACATCACATAGAAACCTTTAGAAAATTATCAGTGTCTTTCTAGTATATTATGCATCTTTTATACATAATATACATAAACCTTCCTCTTGAAACACTCTACCTATTAAAAGAAACCGCATTAAAATTCGTTGAGTAGTTCTAAAGATATATGCATATAAAGGACAGACAGACAACGGGAAGCGACTTTGGTTTATACTATGTAGTGAAATTGAATTTAGTAGCTTTGGTTTGTAATTGTAAATACTCAGTCTGAGACATATAAAAAATGTAATATTACTTATTATCAGTCATCCAAACTATTCTTCTGTTGCAAATTTATGCGAAATGCAGACGCACGGAGCTTCCATTTTTTAAAACGTATAGATTATTACCTTTAAATACCTACCAATATGTAATATTAGAGGCGATAACACGACAAAAGTATACCTGCTTCACTACTTTGTTAGCATTTTACAACCTGCTTAAGGATTGGAAAAGATTTAACACCTTTTAGGAACTCGTAAAAATGCACCTAAGAGTTTCCTTTGATCCCTTACAATCCACTTTACAAAAGGAAGCTTTAAATTTTGACCGAGAGTTGTAAAAATGACTAAAGCTTGTTAGAAGGTACATGAAACAAAAAAAAAGTTGGTATTGTGTATATTTATAAGTAACTCACCATTGTCCAGTATAAAGAGGTATGTGATTTATTTTTAATAAAGTCTATAAGCCGGTGCAATAATCATTAGTGTTAATTGAAATAAATCAAAATGTTATGAGAAAAGTTTCTAGTCTTTTCGTTATTATTTGACTAAATATGCGATCTATTAATGCACAATAAACGATTATGTATACATATATAAATTAACTAGGTTATTTCTGCGTCTCCGCTTGCTTCGGTTACATTTACCACGGTAATGAGTGTCCCATGTATTAATCCTGTTCATATTTTATCTGTGTGCCAAATTTCAGCGAAATCCGAGCAGTAGTACTGATAGTCATTGTTGTAGTTGTATGTAATGGGGTCACATAGTTAAAAGTTTCGGAAAGTAAATGTCTAAAACAAAGTAAATTTAAAATTACTAGGTTCCTAATTTTATTGGTTTTTGTCTCTAAAATCGTTTTGGTATTTAGTCGAATCGTACTGAAACTGTTATCACCGTGTTAATATTTCATGTTGATAATACTGCTCGCCGCGGTCTACTCTAGTTCAATATTAAATATTATCATATCAGTGTAACCCAATTCGCAACACATCTGCCTATATTTTACACAGATAGACGCCCGCCCCATAAATAACACGATCTTCCATTTTATTATACTGCTATGTTTCCTTCGACGTGATAAGAAAAAATAGGTAAATAGCTTTATATAAAAAATACATACGAGTATATTAAGAAAAATAGTTTCATATAAAGATATTCAACTATATCATAGAAATCGAATGGAAATGAAAAGTGTTATTCATTAGTTATCTACTTTTGTTAAAAAAAGGACTCAATTTAAAATATACATTTACTAGTTTATTCTCGCGGCTCCGCCCGTTTCGGCCACGTTAACTATGGCATTTAGTAACCCATATGTTATTTTAGGTCCTAAACTATCTGTGCACCAAATTACAGCAAAATCCGACCAGTAGTTTTTGAGTGAAAGAGTAAAAAAACATACAAACTCACAGACGATCGCATTGATAATATTAAGCAAGATCAATTACCAAACAATCAAATATGTTGTAAGTGTGATCCGGGAAAAAAGTATTTGCATATGTACGTAAATTTAAACAGCTCAAAGTTTAATTCAATCTCCTTGCAAATATGTGATGCTTGTTTATATATTCGTATATTACGATATATGCATAAATACAATTGATTTGTGGTGATATAACGTCTAGTTGATAAGCAAAGGACTAAGCTCGATTCCGGTTGGCAGCAATGGTATACAAAAAGTGAACGCGTTTATATAAAATTGGAGTTTGCATCCGGTTTTAGATGTACAGAAAATCATATTTTATTAGAAACCGCGCTTCTTTATTCTCCTTAATATAACTTAAATATAACCGATTATTTTAAAGAGGATTTTTAAAACGTAACTTACATTGTTGCAAATTATTTAAATATAGTTAATTTCTGTCAAACGTAAATATAGTTAAATATAGTTAATTTCTGTCAAAGTACTGTCAAATACTATTAAGTATTACCTACATACATTTAACTTTATTTGTTTTTGTACTTTGTTAACGAATACTATCGAATATTTGCATTGGAATGGTCTTTTGTTCATAGGTATAAAGTAAAGTATTGTTTTATATTGAATAAATAACTCGAAAAATAAAACATTGTAGTGGCACGCGCAGACCGTAACCATAAACATAATTTACTTATCTGCATCTAACGATTTATGTTATATTGTTTAAAAATCACGACTGGTGAAGAAAAATAAATTACAAAAATTCGGTTCGTCGCACTCGTCGAACACCGCTTGTTTTATTATTTTTCGTGGCTTACATAGACTTAAATCCCTAGATATGCCTGTAAAAAAGCAGCACGATTTGTTGGCTACGCACATATATATGTATGTGACTTCTGAGCTGAGCTTGTCCACATTAAGAACAATTTTGTTTATAAGCGTCAATTATTTTATGATCATACTCGCAATAAACAAATGTCATTAGTTTTTTACTCATATCGCAATTTACTTTCAGTTTTCGACAGAGAGAACTGGTTCGTCTCGTTGACATTCATTATTGTAACTGACGGCACATCTGTGTATTTAAATCTATGGAGGCAGGTCTTTACTTGACTGTTTTATTTCTTTTTGTGGGCAGCCTTGTACCGCAGCCTTCGTTAGCCGGAGCAAGGTCATTGTGATTCGCTCTTACCGAAGGAGACTCGGGTTTTTGTTGAACTGTTTCGTAGTGAATAGAAACGCCGCGACGAATGGTCATAATGAAAATATTTTTTGTACGAGTCTATAGACCGGCGGTTGTTCAGGTACCTTTGAGAAGTAGATTACACCTTACGATGTGAACGGACGTTGATCGTTTGTACAATAATAATAATTTTTATTTACTTATTTTGAAGGTGGTTGTAATCTACGTATTTTTCTTGCAGGCAAACACTGCCACATCTATTTCACTCATGTAATAGCTGTGTAAGTTGATTTGTCTGTTTTGTTATTAATAGTACTAATAGTAGTAGGGTACAGTACAAAAGACATTAATATGTGTCATTCCAAGTCAAGCGAAACTCTATGGTTGACAATTAGAACGACTTGACGAGCGTCATTGATCATTTCAAATCATGATGAACACACCCCTGTTTCTATCATATTACTTTACGCATATGAACCCTGTTCATTTCAATCAGGAACCTCTCCCTATATCTCATACGACATTCTATTAGAATAATGATCCATAATCAACGTAGTCACAATTCACGACTGACTTTTACGATTTATACTCGAGCGATAAAAATCCAGCTCGGCGCCCGAGTCAATTTATTCCGTTATCACGTTCCTGATAAATAGTGATAATCCCGGTGATATCATATTTGGCGACGGTGCTGCCCTCTGTTTGCTCTCAGCTTAGAAAATTGTGACGCAAGCCGATAAATTGGTTATTATCATGTTATCTTAAATCTATAACTGTAACGAAACTCTGATATTGGAGGTGTTACAACATGTTGTATAATGAGACACTTGGACTCAATAGTGCTTGCATTTTATAATATTATGCAGGGTACTGAATTATACACTCATATATTTTTAGATTGCTTTCAGTAAGGTGCTCAATCTGCCTTATTATATGGAATACCTCACTGGAAGCAGTCTCTGTCGCCTATGGTCATTAGTAACACCATGAAATCGCCAATGCACCGTCGGTTTTAATGAGATTTGAAATAAAAGCCTAAGCTTGTAAAGATGTGCTAAACACCTGTAATTATTGTCGTGAACAGAGATTCATGTACTGCAGTGCGTTCTAACATGATTTCTAAAATGTATTTATATAGAGTAGGGTCTTAACATTTTTTGGAGAAAAGCTTCGATTCACAAATTACTTCAGCGATGTCAAAGATATCGTGTAGGAAATTCCATAGCAAACATTTTTCCATAAGATATGTCGTGTAGTCGACAAACCAAATCGTCTTACTTAAAACACGCAAGCTTTCAACTGAATATAACTCTTGGCCTGACAGTGCAAAGGCCTGAGCAATTTTATCGCGTGTGTCTTTAAATGAGAGTCATTTATTCGCGACGTACACTAATCACACTTCTCATGTCTTCATAACACGTCTTTGCAAGGTTCCATTTAAAAGCGATTTAGCGAACTGAGTTGGACACGACGTAATATTTTCTCCTCAAATGAGCTGAGTTCCCAGGCCATTGTCGACGGGCCGCCTTTTATGGAGGAGATCGTGTACAGGCGGATCTCAAACCAGATTCTTTCGCTTTAATCTCCCGAGATATTTCGATGGGCCGAGTGCTGATAACTTTATATCTCAATTATTTATTTTGCTAACTTTCCGTTTTCGAGCAATTTATAAGATGTCGCGAACGTTCCTTTCGTATTGGATAAGATCGCTTTGAACATTTTAACTCGAATAACCTTAAGTAATTTCAGATAGTCAACTGTGTAAGTTGGTACGGATTTACTGACATCAATTATTCAAAAGTTACAGCTATATACATTTTTTTAAAATTCAGGCCAATTTATAAGTTGTGACTTTTTAAAGAAATAAAGTACGCAATTAATTAAGTAAGCAATACTTTAAGAATTTTGTTATTTTTATTTGGGTACACAATTCTCACACTCAGCAGATAACTGCTGCTTGGCCCAAAAAGTTGTGCAATTGTTTCGTTTGTTTAAGTATTCCTTTATCTGTATGTCTGATTAATTTAAAGTACAAAGCTGTATCCTAAAGCCCTAAATATTTTTGCGTCGACATGTATATATTTTTTTACTAATAAAATGCGGTCATTTGTTATTTTCAGTAGACCATTTTCAAATCCAAATGTGGTCTGTCTTTGATAAGAACGTAATAGGCAGCGCCCTGTACAGTCCCAGGGGCGCATTCCCTCTAATTGGGCGCGCGTCTGCGCCGGCCCGATATGGCATGGACCTCCGACCACTTTCGCTTCCTTTGACTTGTGCAGCTCTTACGCGAAACCCAGACTAATTTACTCTTAACTTTAATTAACTTTGAAACTGAATGCTTATCTTACATGTCATTGATGAATTTTATTTTCTCCTTCGAATTTGGATGTTTTATTACACTTTTTGCCCAATACCTCACACTATCATTATTTTCTGTGTTATGGATGCGATAAATACACCCAGAATAAATCCAGAACATATATTTAAATTCATTCAAGTATCTGCCTAGCTGGGGATCAAACTGGGAACTCACCGCGTGTGGTGGTATTGACGCGGTACGGTATGGCTCTTGTTATAATAGAAGTCCATTATTATATAATAGAAGTGCATGAGCATGCTTGATGACAAGTGGCAATTGCCGAATATGTTATACCAATAAACTCTATCTGTTATAAGCTACTTAAAGATCAGAGGCCCAACGGAGGTTGGTCACAGATGTATTGCTCTCCCTGACTAACTTGGAAAGCTTTAATAAGTACCACATACCCTTTATTATTCGCACAAATAGTGTGGTTGAGCGGTTAGCATGGAGGTAAACATTAAATACGAGCTTTTACCTGCGACTCCACCCGCTATGGTCATGCATCATGATATAAAGTATCCTATGCGTTAAACTGACTGTGTGCCAAATTTCATGATGAAGTCAGAAATTTTTGCGTGATGGATAACAAACACACATACATCCTCACAAACTTATTCTTATAGGATAAGATTTTAAATGTTTTTAACCTTAAATGTTAGTCCTGGCAGTGGTTTCGGGTATTTCAATTTTATCTCTAAACATATTTTTATATAAATACAAAATTTAAGGAAACTTTCTTTCTATTTTTGTTCTATTCATCCATCTTAAAGAAAAATACGTGATCGGGTATCGAGTTGAACTATTTGTAACATAGGTTTTAGAATCTAACAATAGTTTCCGTGAAACTATTTCAATCTCTTCGGTCACGTACTGCGCCTTTCCGTACATTGAGCACAATAGCTCTATTGATATTGAAAAACATTAACGTTTACACTTTATTTAACACCAAATGTTAAGTGTAGTTCTTATCGAGTTTGTTTTTTGATTTTTTTGGACGATATTTTACGAGTTGATATTTAATTTTAATGAAACAACACTAGATACGTTTTAAAATAGTAGAAACTCATAAATACGTAAGACTTGTAAATTAAAGACACTAGTTAGAACTTTTGATACATTACAGCATCCGTGACACTCGTGCTATCAAGATAAATCCTATAATACTTTGTATGTTAAAATCCGTCAAGCAGTTTGAGCTGTTATGAAGGACATGTCAAAGAATTGAACATATACAAGTATATAAAGATCGACTTGACAAACTACTCTTCTTCTGATGCAGTCATTAAAATTAGTTTAATTACGTCAAAATGCGAGGCAGTAAGTGTCCAAGTTTTTACTTTGATAAGCTTTTACTCGCCTTTTAGGTTAGAACACTATGCATTTACGCAAGTAAACATTTGTCTTTTGTAGTATATGGTACAAACGACATTTCTCGTTATATTCTCATTATACGCGCCAGGAAATAGCATAAAGTGAAACCAAAGCAATACTAGCCGGACATAATCTCTAGGAAGATCTGGTTTACAGAACACAAAAGGTTATATCTCGTTAGTATCGGATCGTTTTACACCCAGTTAGGCGCGTTCCTTCTACCAAGGGGCCATTGTATCCCTTGTTATGGTAAATACTTGCCCTCGAGCAACGGCTTCTCATATGTTCAAAGCTGTAAGTGCTTCGTTAAGCGAACAATTTCAGTGTATACGGCTTATTAGTGCTTGGGAACGCTTGACCGAAATATTGTTAGGAATTGCCAGCTTTAGTTACTAACTCAGCTTACACTTTGGAATGTATTCGTCATATACCTATTGTATTATGAATTAGTATGAGATTGCGGCAATAATAATAAGTTCAGAGAGGAAAGATACAGTTAGTGCTGTGTGTCTTAATATGGAGCTAAAAAAGAATTACAAACTAGATGTAGGGCAGATACATCTACCACTAGTACATTCCAATGGTTTCTCCCCGCCACTGCAGTTTTGCCATAAGCACGATCCATGCAATTAGGGTGAAAAATCGCTGTTAAAGAAATTAAAAAAAAACGCATATCCAGTTCATAATATATAGTTAAATTAATTAACGAATACGCTAACAATTACGGAACGTAGTTTAATTTTTGGCTTACATTGTACTCGTTTTATTGTTTCTGTAATGTGTATTTTCTTAATAATAATGAAATAAGTTAAAAGTCATGTTTAGCTCGTTGGTAGTAAAAATAACATAAATATATCAAGTAGTATAACTTCAAACCGCGTCTGATTTAATATTGTAAGTAGTGAAAAGTGACGTCGGTTCTTTATGTAATTTAGCAGGTATTTTTTTTTATGTATTATATTACGGTAGGTATAGACGGCAGTACATAGTGTTTCGTACACTTGCACTGGTAGTATGTCTTAATGTCAACATGACATGAAAATTATTTGAACACACATTTATTATTCTTTATTTAAAAAGGTTATGCATTATCAATTTAAAATAGTGTGCAAAATATTTGCGCTGTTTTATCAACGAAATTTTGGGCACCGTTTCGAAAAAGGGGACATTTTTGCTTTTCGAGGTTATCTTTCGGGACACCGGGACAGGTAACCTAAAATCAGGACGGTCCCGTTTACAACTGGACGTATGGTCACGTCAGTTATACCTACTGGTTGTAGAAACTAGTGTGTCGATGTTTTAGTAATGTAACCTGTCAAGGCCCCTGTTGAAGGACGGATCCTTGGACGAGATATCCGGTAACACCAGACGGTTTCAAAGTCAAGTTTTAGGGATAAATGTATTCGCAATTCCTGGAATTTGAACAACACTTACACCTTAGTTGGGCTTCGACGGAACAAAACGGTGCAGGTAAATTATGAAGGCCTTAGAATTCGTTGAATATAAATAAAACAATAGCCTTATAAATCTGTAAAGATGGCCGCAAGAAATCTTTAAGGTTGAAAACAAATCGTGACACAAACAAAAAGTAGGATTAATGATTTGTATGTGGTTACCTTTGTTTTATATTATATGTTTAGGCTTATGACAAGTAAAAGATAAAATTAATAAATATTGTACGCAGTGTAGGTTTGTTTTCTAATATTTTATTTGTATGTGACGAATGTGGTGTAATAAGGTAATAATATATACTAACAGTTTAGTATAAACTGTATGTTTAAGCCTGAAAAAAATATTTGTAATTGAATATACATCATTTGCTTTCTGACCTGTTCATTGTTCGTGATTTATTGGAAAAATGAATTACAAACAATGAACAATCGAAAATATTTTCCTTAACTGTAAGCAGATAAAGGGTACAAATAAAGCATTGATTTTATCCGGATTCAGATCTGTATGTAATAGAATGAATATAACAATCGCTAGCAGGTAAACTGTCACGAGGGTTCGTTTTTGCATTACCTATGTTTTTGTATTACAATTAAATAAGAGGGATTCTATTCGCGTATTTAAATCAACTTCAGGTAGAACTCCTGTTTTATATGGATCTAGATTTTTTTTTTATAATATTGAAGTAGCAGACGAGCATGCAGTCCACCTGATGGTAAGTGGTCACTGCCGCCCATGGACATCTGTAAGTAACTTCATATAGAACA
>DWLI01002101.1:0-13838 GCA_018249915.1 Cecropterus dorantes dorantes | reverse complement strand
GGTTCATAAGAAAAATGTGCATACAACGAAAAGGATTTCTTGTATGTTTACCTTGGGTACCGTACTCAAATTTTAACTTCTTTTTGAATGTTTACTATTTTTTGCTGTAGCGGCTATAGTTATTAAAATTGTGTGTATTTTATTGTTCAAGAGATTAGTTCTGTGTGAGACACACAGCAGCGTAAGCTTTGTAATTTGGACTCGTTTTGGGGTACGGAACCCTAAAACAGGCTTAACAATTATATTTTCGCACATGCATTCTTTGTGTAGTGAGGATTAATTCAATAGATATAAAAGTACTCGTATCGAGCTGTCTGTAAATAATCTTTTTGTAAGTAGTGACTGTGAAATAAAATTTAATATATTCTTGCTTCTTTTTTCACGACGTTGCTCAATACTGACCGAAAAATAATTATTTAATATGAATAAAATATTTACAATATTGATTATTGTGTGTAGTCGTCAACTACGTATACGACGCCAGCATATATTTGCAAAGGAAAGAGCAACAGTTTTGCTTCAGATTAGATAGTCCTAGGCAGGATTCTTTATATCAGACTGAAGTAGCAAACGAGCAAACAGTCCACCTGATGATTAGTGGTCACTGCCGCACGTGGACATATGTAATCGACTTTATATAGAACAGATGTTCTATCTGAAGTCCTTTACAGATGCGTTGCTACTCCCGAAGACAAAGATGATCGCCTCAAATACAACTGAACCAGCAACCAGTGAGTGAGAACTTTGGACTGTTTTGAAAGATCTAGCCGGCCAGCCGGTAGGCCAGCTGGGCCACAAACCAAATTCAGGAAATGTAATATTCCAGGCATGTTATGAATCATGCGACAGCGATTATGCATCTAGAGCCAAGATAGATCCTTATGTCTGCCCATATAGTCTCAGGACCAGAATAGAGCTACATTATCCTCTGCCTGTCGTAAGACGCGGCTAAGGGTTCCGGGGTTACGGACGGCAAGAGTGAGTGCTCAAACCGTCAGTTAACGATCCCAGGAAGGACGACGCTGTGTGTGGCCGCATACCGTCAAACGTACACCATATGGTGTTGTGGGCTTAAACACCCTGGGGGGAGCCCGAAGAGATAACGGGCATTCCAGCTGCGATCCTTTGGAGATCCCGGAGTCCTCTTTGCAGCACCGAGGACGGCCATCGGGGGGTTTTAGTGGGTAAAAATCACACATAACCCGGTGTCGCTCTAACAACATCGGGTACCTTTTAATTAAAAGTTTAGCCATCGAAAACAAAAAAATCCGGCCAAGTGCGAGTCGGACTCACGCGTGTCATCATCAAGTGGACTTCGTGCTCCTTTGCAACAATAACATACATACATTAAACGTAGTAAGTAGACAAGTAATATAGTAGAGATATTTCATGTGAGGCTAACGTTTTCCGTGGCCTTAAAGGTTTGCAACCGCAACATCAGGTACCTACACTGTGTGCCAATTGGTTTTATTACTTAAAAAATAAAAGCAGTCGTTTATTTTATAACACGCCGTATTATTTCCTTTGTTTGTGTTACTTCAAACAAAACGAACGTTAACTGACCGTCGATGATGGTAATGACACGTTGGATGCGGCGAGCGCGCGCGTTGAACGCGATCTGTTTGCCCAGCGTGTTTAATGTGGTCAGCAGTATAAACAATGTGTCCACCATCTGGTCGGTGCTGTGTCGAGCCTGCAAAATTTGAGTTGGTTCCTGTATTTGAGGCATGTTATGACCTATTTTACGCAACGAAATACAGAAACTGCGAAATTAGTAGGTATATGTATAACATTGGTGGTATATTTTTTATAGTACGGAGGTAGCAAACGAGTGGCTACTACCGCCCATGGACATTTGTTATCAAACCTAGGTAAGATCAAAGTCTCATCTAAGGTTAGCCATAGATGCATTGCTTCCCCAAAGGACTGAAATGAAATGCTTCGGAAAGGTATGTCTCCCTTATCACACCCTTCAGACCAGAACACAGCAGCGCATAACACTGCTGTTATTGTGGTGCTTCCGGAGTCGAACCACGAAGAGTTCTACCGCTTTCAAAATCGTGTCGTATCGAAATATATAATACTCGTATATCGCATATCGGATAAAAAAGGTTTCGTTATTGTAAGATAAACGACTCAATTAAATTAACAAAATTCATACTTACTTGCACCACTCTTATTACATGTTGACAGTTATACATAATAATTAGCAGCCATACCAAAGTTCTATAATAATTATGAAGCCTATATTTTATATGCGTTACAGGTTTAAATACTTCTAAACCGATTTTAAAGTATCCTACCCGTGCCAGGGCATTAAAATGAGGACGAAACGAATCGACGCTCTTATACATGACGGTCGTGACACTACGCCGACTTTTTAGTTCTTAGATATTATCAGTAAACATATTAGTTATAAAGCGCTGGGCATATTTTTTGAACAAATTAATAGTACAGCAGTAATTATGGGCCCATTAGAATATATTTGTCTCTATCCATACAGGGTGTTGTCAAACGATTTGTACAAATCATTTTAGTCATATCGATCCATAAAAACTATATATTTATGGACCCAAATGGCTCTTGTTTATAAGTATAGGTATATTTATTTATTTTTTGCACCTCATAAAATATAAATTACAATAGAGCAAACTTAATGCCAAATGGCATTCTCTACCAGTCAACCCTGAGTGGCTGGAAAATTTGGTGTTAATTTTAAAGGAAAAAAATAGATAATGTTAAATATAGGTATATTATTTTAGGTAAAAAAAAGAAAATCACAAAAATTCGAAGCCTATTGCCCTATGGCACTATCGTTGAGTTTTTGATCAACATTAAGCAAAGCACAGAACAACATTTACACTGGTATTTTATCAGACATGTGTAGCTCTATTTATTACGAGTGCTACATTTATCCGTCCATATACCTTCAATTAAAACCAAACATACTGTGGATATGAGCAGATCGCTCAATAAAATCTAAATCAATTGTTAATTTAGATTTTATTTTTACTATCCTTGTAATTAACACCTCGACTAAATTTTAATTCTCCAATTAAGTTGTTAGAATAATAAGCAGGTGGTTGATAAATATGAGAACTGATTAATTATTCAAATGATGAATTAATTATTCAAACTGTGTATTTCTGCATACATTTTCAGTTATTGTTGTTAGAACCTTTCAATAGAATGTGTATGTAAGGAGAAAAGGAGATTTAGGTTATTTGCAAGAATCATAACTTGGGGCGACTTGGGCCATTATTGAGTCTCCAAAATGGAGCATGAAACTATCCACTATTTTAAAGTGAATGTTTACAACCATAAGTACTTGATTTAAAAACAAAAATAAAATAAAAATAATAGTAAGATAATGTTTATTGGTTGGTGTTTTTCAGAAAAAATCACATGTACATTGTATATTTGGTATTCAGCTCCAGCCGATCATGATACTTAATGCAAATAATTGTTTGTAAAAATTGGAATGTGAAATAAGAAATTACTGAACAACTACAAAATACCATAGTTCGTTTATTTTGTACTAAAAATATATCCAGTGATAAAGAAACCAATGTCACGACAAATGGCTACCCATTGCTAATGACGAACCAACATTACATTACGCTACTTTTATTAATTTAAACATAAATACTTCTAGTCAGTTATTTGCTATTTTCCTTTTAAGAGCTTTCAGCAAATTAAATGAATAAAAGAAGTCCATATTCCACATTTCATCACAATTTTGACACTGTAATATCATAAACAAATTTGTTAAATCAATCTATTAGTATTTCGGGGCACTGTCTCTTAGACGAGGTTTCATCTTCAATGGGTTCCTTTCGTTTTATTGCCTTTGATTCTTTATCTTCATTTGATTCATTTGATTCTGTATTTAAGAAAGTGTTCTCTTCGTCAGTCTTTTCATCATTATCTACATCAAGTCTGTCGCTTTTAACCGAGTCCCTTTGTTCCTCCTTATTTGTGTTGCTCTCTACACTCGTCTGTGGTTCATCATCATAACTAATATCATCTTCATTGTTGTAGGAGTCACTCACAGGTTTGTCAAGGAAGTCATTTTCATCTGTGGCAGCCTCCAATCTCTCCGCTGCTTTCTGTGATGTTGCATTTTGTTTGCAAGTATTGACAGAACGTTTACTGCATGCAATTCGCGCAGTGAGAGCTCTGTGTAAGTGAACTATGTCCCCAGGAGCCCCCTAAAACAAAACAATAATTATCATTATTTTGTTACCGATTTTTGGACCTAAATTACTACACGCAATGATTTTTATTTAATTATTATATACTTTATTACAGTTACTTTTATTCTATTTTATTGTACACAATGTTTGCTATATGAGTGGTTTAATATGGACACTGTAAGGTAGAAAGTTATTCATAAAACGACAGTGTTTATGTCATGTTATCCCCACAAATGATAAAACTAGGTCTCTCTGCTCAACAATTGGACATGTTCTCGAGACGTATGTATTCCATGTATTTATTAAATTTAATTGAATCTCAGAGAAATTTTGAATCTTACAGAAACACATATAATTTTCGAAGCTTATGTGCATATTACTAATGAATTATCACTTACAGTAGAAGTGAATAAAAACATCATGAGTAAACCTAGTTTGGTTCTTTAAAAAAAAATTAAAGGAGTTTGAAGTGTACTAATGTACGCTTCGTCAACACAGTCGATTAAGACTAGGGCCCTTTCTCTGAGAGGAGACCCATGCCCATGAGTGGACCCTATTGATTTGATTAGTGGACCGTCTATCAATTCGCACTTGGCCAGCGCGGTGAACTATGACCTAAAACTCTCTTATTCTAAGAGAAGACCCGTGCCCAGCAGTGGGACGATAATGGATTGATGATGATAAATTATATTTCGTGATATTGACACAACTTTTATTTGGTTCCAAACATGACGTTGCAGTCTCCAACCAAACAATAGTTGAAAGACATTGAAATCGAACTTCAATGACAACGGAAAATAACTATATGTAGCTGTGTATAAGGTATCTATCATTTGAATAAGGCAACTGTTTGTTCTCTTAGAAATTGTACACATTCTAGTCTTAAATAGGTATCAGGGAGTAGTTCACCTCGAGAGAGACACGCGAGTCCGTGCTATCTAAAACAGTAAGCGAACTGGCGACCTTTGTCAGCCACGCTAGACATGATGTCGTGATTAATCGAAATTTGCTTAATAAACTTGACAATGTTTATCAAGATTTGAAGTTAATCCTCCTCGATTTATGATGATGAATGTATGATGAGGACCTACCTTTACCTACATTAAACCCTCACAAAAAATTAACGGTTGCCCATGAAAAATATTAATCGAACACCAACAGGTCGGGAGTCTTGTTAAAAGTCGATGACATTGCAAAATCTAAAGTTTGTCTCATTTATGTACCCCTTTCTGAATTAATTTCGGATCTGCCTTTAATCAGTATGATGTATGATGTGTGAGTATGATGGCCTAAGGTCGCGATTCACATGGTTGTATTAAGCCTGCTTTGTTTTACTCACGACACTGGAGAAAATCTTAGTGTAGGTTATGCGTAAAGAAAGTGTTTAAGTGTTTATTAACATTAGCAGTTAGTAACACCATAAATATAGCATAGGTAATTACTGGTATAGTTAAACAAAGCTGTTTTATATGAACTTATTCGTACTTAATTTTCGAGTAAAACAACACTTCTGCAGTGTATTTTTTTGATCATTTACAATTGGTTACACTACTTCTGGTAATCGTTTGGTTAAATTTATTCTATACTTAAAACAAGCTAATAAAGTATAACTTAAGTACTGCAGAGTAATTCCATCGAGAAACTAACATAATTTCGTTACTGCTACTCAAGTTCCACTTCACCGGCACATTTCACAATAATAAGAGCAAACTGAAAAGCATTAACGGTCTCAGAATGCTTTCTACGTAGGCTTTGAATAATCGTGTTTATATGCGGCAAGAGCCACTATTCATGTATGAATACCTAAAAGATTGCATTCCAACGTCTTTAATAAAATGCGTATTTGTATGCGACCTCTTTTTCTTTCTTTCCGTAAATGTATAGGAACAAGAGGCTCTTATGTTCGGGGGTTGCCAGTCTTGGAGGCACTTTACCTTTTTTCGTGCATAAAATTTTCATTAGACAAAAATATTTAAAAGATTTATGTAGCGGACCTCCTACACACCCAAATATATTTTAAGTTATTAATAAAAAAATATGAGTGCATAAGATTGCTCTAAATATTGGTTAGTTGCTTTATCATTCTAGACTGTTGCTAGGCGGCGATTAAAATAATGTTTTCGTAACAAAGTTTCCAATACCCACATGCTAGGCTGGAGTGGTTTATCTTCACGATAGCGCTGTTCAATACTTCGAAATCTGATAATACTGATAGTGTGTGCAACCATACGTTAACTAAAATGCACTTTAACTCAACGAATATCGCTTTAAACCGACAGGTAAAAATAGTATTTGACTATTTTATTTTCTTTTAAAGATACTATGGAAATATATACCTTTTGTAAGCATTATATGAAATATTAAGAAACCTATTTTTTGTAACTTTGTTAACAAAAATAGGTATTAAATAAACATACATAAACATTGGATTAAACTTCTGAAATCGACCATTACCACTATGGATTATATTATAATACCTGCTTTGCTTAAATTGTTTATGATTTATACCAAAAACAAATGAATAATAATTACCACTATAGAAGTATTATACATTCTTAATCCTCCTAAAATAATATCTGAGTAGATAAGATGAAAAAATGAAAACGGTCATCTGAAACTGAACTATGTGATAAATATTGCGAGTAAGTGACAGATATAGATCGCATTTGGATATAACGAAAGAGATCATCAACTTTTTTTTAATTTAAAAAAATATGTACTCAAAGGGAACATTTAAGACGAGCAACAGATGATGCGGTTAGTAGATCTAGAATTTTGCAAATAACACAGCATATCGTAACGTTGATACAGTGCTGCAGTTAATAGACCGCGAAACTAGAACAAGGACCACAATTTACATGAGAATACCGAGTTACCATTTTAATTGTATTCGTAAACATTGATACATGTGCAGGTAAACGTCGGTTTGTTTATTTATACAAACATAACTGCGGGCAGGATGTTTGACGGCGGAACGTAAATTCTATTGTCGGATGCCGTTTTACGCACGAGTCTGAACTCGTGGCCCGAAATAAAACCACAGTACGCAACTGCAATGCTTATTGATGATGCGTTCAACATTGATCATAACAATGTTTACATTTCGATACACATTTGAACGGAATTAACGCATTACATTGATCATGTTATCAACACATCACATCACATACACAGAACAAGAGTAAAACCAGGTGCTACAAATAATCTTTTATTTTTCCATAAGTCTTACATATCATGGATAAAAATAAGTAAGTTACCTTAACAATGTCTTCAATATATTAAGTTAAACTACCTATTGGGATTTTAGCGAAGTAAGTTATATTTTTGTACAAAATACTCATCAAAATCGATTCACCTGTTTCCAAGATCAGCTTAGATACAATGACAGACAACCACTTTAATTTCATATATTATAATAGAGTTATAACACAGATAAGAAAAATAAGTTCTTGTTGCACAAGAAACAACATAGTGACGTACGCGGTATTTTTAAAGTTGTTTGAAGTGAGTCGTAACGGCGTCGAGATAAGAGAAAAAGTGACAATTGTATGCACAATGGAGTACGCTGTGCGACTATTTAAGTTTCAAGAAAGTGTTCCCTCTGTTGCAATCGCAAATTGTCCCTACTTAAGTTTCAATGCACACTATTATTACCTCAACGACACTTCGACTGCTAAATTGTAATGGTTGCAAATAAAATGTCGTAGCAGGCTGTGTACGGTATCCACTTACATTCTGTGTTCTTAAATTAAACTAAAAATGTTCAAGTCGGCTGACAAACAAGAATTTATTAATTGCTCAGATTTCTTCGTAACTAGAGATACCTACGGAGTAAAATTGTTGCGTAAAATAACTGAATAGCCGTGTGCTGTTGCAATGTGCATTGGAAATTCAAATGTTTCGAATGAACTTTTAAAAATGATAAAACCGTGTCTTATTAGTTTAAAAGACATTAACAAAAACATTATAATACATTTCTGGATAAGAAAACCAGACACACGTTTTAACAATAGATAAATCGAAGGAACGTTTATGGTCGTAGATATTGAGTAATGGTAGACAGATTATTCGAGATTCCTCCACCCACGAAGTTATCAGGCTTGTCAAAAAGGCCTATTAAATTGAATAATAATACAACTAAAACCCTACAATGAACTGAGGCCTTATAATGTATTTGCACGTAACATAAGTAGAGTAACTCCAAATCGACTTTATTTAAATGGCCTACTTAATTAACTGTCAACTAATTTTACTGATGCGTGTAACTAGGGCTGCGAACTTTTTTTAAGAAATACAACGTATCAAATTAATGAAAAGAAAAAAAAGAAAGTAAAAAATATGTTTTTTTTTTTTTATTTTCTTAAAAACAAACATAGCATAATGGTACATATAGCCTTTAACCTTTCTTAATAAATGTACTATTCAGTACAGTTCAGTATATAAAGAATTTTTCAATTCGAATCAGTAGTTCCTGAGGTTAGCCCTGAGAGTAGCCAACCAAACAAACTCCACTGCTTTATAATATTGGTATAGATGGTATAGATATACATTACGTTTTTCCGCTTATTCTGTTACTTTACGTATAGTGTTTCAGCACACACTTTTTATCTCTAAAAATCTCAATGCTTTTTTAGCATTTCGTATCGGTTACATTATGAAATTATACATATTTCATACTATTGCCATTACTGTTATACTGAGAAGAATTCTGTTGCTATTTGGCAATAGTATTCTTCTTTGAAAAAGCCTTATCGGTGTTTCATTTAGAACATAACAGTACCTACAGATCAAAAATATTTGCATACTTTATATTATAGATAAGTAAAATTTATTTATAAAGTAGATTAGCTTATAAATTAAAGTATGGTTGACAACCCTAAATGTCACACGAATTTGTCTTTAACATGAGTATTCGACGGGTGTAACATGATTCTTTTAGCATGTAATAAAAGTCAGCGTAACTAATTTTTATGTTGTTTTTAGTATCAAATCGACTGTATTAATTCCTATTTCCCATTCCAGTCGAAGTAGACAGGTAGTTCACATATGACTGAAGTAATTACTATCAAGTTACTTCATAATCAATTTGCCTGTGACCGCCTGATGGTGGTTTTAATGGTTGCAACGGTAACTCGTTCCCGCGCACGTAGTGGCAGCCCGTACAAAAAGTATTTGGATAAGCGGAGGCGCGTCCTCTGGAAGCTTGTTTTAGTTGGTCCCTTTTTACTTCCCGCGGTGAGGTTGCATGCCCGCTTCCCGCCGCCAGTGCGCGGAGGCGCGCGCTTAGCGCCAACCGACCGCGCAACCCGACATAACCGTGCAACGTTCAAACTTCACTGAACTTTCATTTTATGTATGAAACATGCATTCAAACTTACATTACCATACTCTACATAACACGTGCATTCCGTTATGGGTATAACAACATTCTACATTGATCATAAATAAACATAACTTCGATGTTTAGTAAGAGTTTTTACATTTCGCCCGGGGAAATCTAACTTGAGCCGGTCACGCGATTCGGATGTTATTCGAATAATTACACAAACTTAACGCAAACAAGCGAATGTAGGGCATTAGATAAACATTTATTATCTACTGTCGGCACCTCGCAGATAAAGTAATAACTGGACGTCTCACTAACCTGATGGCTCGGCGCAATCGCTCAAAATCCAAGCTGCATTTTAACCTCAAAAGGCACCTCGAGCACGGTCACGAATGCGAAGGTCACGGTTATGTTATCTCGCATAATACTGACGAGCCTTTACACCAGCACCGGTTAAAAACAATACACGACCGAGGATTAATGTTAATGCTGTTATCATAAACACACGAATGCACAGTTCGTTGCACGTTTATTATTCAACAAGCGACACGAGTGTCCATTCGGGACTCCATCGAATCGCATATTTTTAATGTTCTGTAAACAAAACGAGCACCAATAAAGACTCGATGTCATAAGTTGTATGCAGTTTACGAAAAAACATGTCACAGCCGTGCACTGCACTCCGTCTGACACGACGAATATGGCGGATGGATTTGAACTACGCTTGCGCCGCGCTATACAGTGAACATGCCGGTCGTCGGCCAGGTAAAAAACACTACAGACCGTGGCGCCATCTCTCAGACAACTCTGGAACTTGCAAGTAACAAGGCTGACACGTTCACTACGATTAAGTTTGTTATACACTACTTCGTTAGATGTCACTATTTTTTCTCTGTATTTTCTGTTGTATAATTATGATATTCCATGTGTATATTTTTATACAATAGGTTATATTAACTGATGAAGATGTGATATTCTAAGAAGTCATGAGGACGAATAATCAGAATGCAGAGATATAACTTAGCATTCACTGTGGGCTGTGGGCATTAGAAGTGTACCTACATACTTTCAGATTTTAATTAAAGATGTTATGTCCTTCTGTTTAACCACAATTATCAGGGTCTTTCTGTCCCAGCAACGGCAAATCGCAAAACTGGTTTTTGTAAAATTGTAAAATGCAAATTTTCATAGATTGTCGTGATTTTTTAGTAACAGGAAGGAGGCCGCAAACAAGCCTTTAAAATAGAGTGATAATAAATTGGACGGATAACCTCGTAAACATGGTTGCAAAAGTTTGGATGAAACCGGTACAGAATCGAGCGTGTAGATAGTGGTGAAGGCTTATCGATGCCATCGAATGCCGGATATAGGCCTTCACCACTAAGTATTAAAAAAAAGGGCTTAAAAAGAGAAAGATGACATTGAAAAAAATTCAGCACATGTAATCATACATTTTATTAATCAGCATTTATAGATATTTAAATATCACTCACAAATCGACAACAATCTTTAGACACCATACTAATTAATCAAGATAAGATAATTACAACATATTATTTTCGTCTCGTTCGATATCGTAACGCGATCAACGCAAGAAGATGGAATACGACATATAGTATGAGAAGTGCGAAGACGTCTGGCCAGAGGCGGCTTGGGCTGAAGTCGTATCGTTCAAGCACCTCGTCTCCGGTGCTGAGGCAAGGCGCTCCGAGGTCTATCGTCTGTTCTGGACATGCTGAAATAAAATGTAAAATTAGGATAGTATTACCAGTCCAATCAAACATCATTATGGGTTATTTTTTATACTATTTTATTGTTTATTTTCTTATTTACATTTAGGTTGGAACAATCATGAAATAAAACGTGGCACATCTGAGTCACGTGTAAGAACGACTTATGACTCGGAAATAGTTGAGATTAGAACTGAAGAAAATAAAACAATGTATACAATTAGGTACCTATATTTTAGTTGTTTTTTCGAGTAGGTTAATAAATACCTACCCAGATACGTTTTTAAATTTGATACGAAACTAAAATCAAAGCTCTCAAGTAATAAAAAAACTTCAATTTCAACCTAAATTCAGATTTCAAACATCAATCCAAATATTTAGTGAAATGCATAAATCCCAAAAGATAGATCAGGCCGCAAGTTTTTATAAGTAATAATTATTTTGGGGGATTCCCTACAAATAATATTATGCATCAACCCGCTTTCTACCTGCTGTTTCTTGAATAACACAGTGTTGTAAACTAATGTATCCCTCTAATTAGTTAGTGACAAAAAAATTAAATGGTACAATCAAGAGAATGGTTGCGTACCCTGAAGCGCCTTATTTAAAATAGATTATAGCTTTTTGCTGTAGATATACCTGGATAATATACATTTGTTGCGAGCACACCTCAGAATTTCTTACCCTTAATTCGTACGTAAATATATTAGAGATAGGATAAAAGCTACTTTGGAGTAATCGGATACAATGTATAGAAGAGTATATTTTATTCCGAAACGCGCTGATACTATTAACTATGAATATTACTTATTAAATATGTACTTATATAAAAAATATCGTTCAAAATTGTATACTCACTAATATTTTGCACACCGTTCCATTGCAAGATGCTCATAGCTTCGTTCGAATACATCAACCAAGAAAAATGACGAATCCACGATATATAACTTGGTATGGAACTGAAAACATTAAGAAATATCACAATATTTATTATAATTAAAACAAATTCGTGGCAGTGTATGAAGAAAGCAATAAATTTATATTATTTATGATAATAGGAGGAAAAATTAAATAAGATTTTTTTAGAGTACGTCGATGATTATTAATATTCTCTATTAAAGGTATTGTGTCTTATTCAAATTTTGAGGCCATAGTCCACCACACTGGTCAAGTGCGAATTAATAAAGTTCACATACTTTTAAAAACTTTTTCAGACAACTGTCTGGTGAAAAGGTCTCCACACTACGTATTCCTGCACCATATAGCAGTTATAATTAATTTTAAATACGTACATCATTTTACAAAAATTCATGGTACGGGCCTGGGATTCGTACCTCGGACCATCGATTCAGAGGCCCTGTTTCAAGCATTAAAGTAATACCGCTATATTAGGCTATCACTGCTACGTCACTTTATTCTACCAAAACTAATATCAATCTCACCTGAGTCTAATGAAGAGACCAGAAGTCATCATAAGGGAGTAGTCAAACGGCACCAGATACGCGATGGCGACCGGCATCGAGCCAAATGCACATGAAAAGAATGATCCTGAAAGGACAAGAACCTTGTTACAAACCTTTTTTCTAGTTTTAGGATACCTAAAACTGGTAATACAAAGATGTACCACCTTTGTGTAACCAGTTTTATTATTACTTATGTAACAAAACATTATAAAGTTAGTTGTTTTGATAATTTAACTTTGAAGCTATAGAATTTTATTTTGACAGTCATACATGGTTTCTTTTTCAGTGCAATACACTTTTTCAGTACCATATTCCACATAAGGAGGAATGCGTGTTTTAAAACTATATTTTCAGACATATCCACATTAATATGATATGTTTAGCCGTGTGGTGTCGGTCTTGATGACCAATTCCTCTCTATGCGTGGGTGCCGTTGGATCGAGTAAGGGATAAAATGCGCTTTAATTATCTTCATTAACACTAACTGCGGTCACTAATACGCAGCAGTGACATTGAACAAGGGCTAGTGTATGGATTATATGATAGATTATATGATGAACAGACAAAGCTCCAAATATATTTTAAGTTTCTTACAAATGTCTTCGTTCTAGCGACATTGACTACATACCATTCACGGCTAAACTTCCACCCCCTACGCTATATATACATCAAGTAGCACAAATACTGACCACACGCGATGGCCACGTTGAGCACCAAGATGGAGAGGAACACAGTAAAGCCAAAAGCGTACCAGGTGGCTCGCAGACCAGCCACCCAATACACAACGAGTGTGAAGAGTGCCGGCTCTATCAGTAGACCTGGGAACTAATTAAATTAAATATTATTATAGGTATATATATAATATACTAAAAATGATATGCTATAGTAATAAATATTAAATATTAAAAAAAAAATGTTTGTAAGGAATCCTCCATCTATGAGTTCGGACCAGCACTTGACCAATTTATTTATGATGCAGTGTTAGCCACCTAAATTTGTGCACAGAAGAAGACGGAATTCATCAATATAACTACATGAAACACAGTCGAACTACACTGGTTCTACACAGGTGGTAGAACCAGTGTAGTTCGACCGGGGAAGTACCACCGCCACACCTATTTCT
>DWLI01002100.1:0-13841 GCA_018249915.1 Cecropterus dorantes dorantes | reverse complement strand
GTAGTATAAGAAAAAATATTGTAAATGACAATTTGTAAGTGCCCCCGTAGGCCTATATAAAATAAAAACATTTCATTTCATTTTATTCATGTGGCTGTAATTTTTGTTACCGTCATAAATCTATACAATAAGACCAACTTAGGCTCTAATCTATTGCGTGCAGCGCCTTTGAGAACTAAAAGAGAACGCTCCAGGTTCTGCTCAGCAGTTTCTTCGATGCTTACTTTACATTAAAATTTCCTATACATTAATATCCAATACACAGGTATCATCGAAAAATCAGAGATCTTTTCAATCTCGGAACCCCAGTTCTGTCAATGCATTTGATTTGATTATCTAAAATTATTTTATAAGAAAAAAAATCAAATAATAGACCTCGAGATAATAATTTAATATAACCGCTGTTATTTTTTGCATGCTGATTGTAAAAAAGAGACAAATACACATATTTTGAGACGAACAGATTATATATATATAGGTGAGTAAAATTATATTGTTTTATTTAATAAGGAAAGGATTCGAGTGGCTAGTAATATTGGAACTTAGCATATTCAAAAGATGATAATATATTTCAACCTTATTAGAATGTATATTAGACATCTTATCTTTATCATGTAGTCAGATTTTCTTCGAATAATGCTGACATTGCGGCATATCATAAGTGCCTATGATAAAGCCTGTGTAAAGTGGCTTTATCCTCTTTTGTGCGAACAATGCCCACTAGAGACGAGCGTTGTCCTTTTTACCCGACTGCGCCAGTACAAAAAGGGTAATGTTTTTAACACGTACCTACGAAAATGTATGTTTTATTCTTTGATACATTCTACAGTCCATACGGCTTGACGGATTTTAATATTTCTGGTACCTATGTTTATATTTTGTTGGAGTCGTCGTAAAGGCAAGTCAAAGGGCCTTTTTATGAGATTGCTATTACTTAAACATGGCACCTACGCATAAAATCAATACGGAGACGAATTTTTATCCGTCCTGTAAACCAACCAACCCGATTATTCTGTCTCTACCGACTTATAATAAATTCAACAATTTTTGTATACGTATTTCATTACATTTTTTATTATATTTTTAGTTAATTATTTTCAAATTCACTTCTCTATTTTATAATTATTGTTTTACAACAAAGGAAATCCATAATAACTTTAAAATATCCACACAAATTTATGAACTACTTAAACTTGTTTGACTTTAATTTATTTGATGGATTCGTTCGATTAATTAGCCTGCTTTAGGGCTTTCATAATACCAAGTTTCTAATGAAAATTCCGTTCGGTGGTTAAATAAAACTCATTTTACAGTATCACAATTTATTGGACAATATTATAATTTGAAATACAATAAAATAGTAATGGAAAACTTTTATTAATTTATTAAACTTGAAAGCGATATTTAGTAATATAAGTTATGCTTATAATTATAATATTAAATTCGTAATAACTACACATAAAGAGTAAAAATGATATTATAAAGCACATTGAGATGACGAGAATGTATGGTTTTATAATATACAAGTAACACACAAGTAGGTATGTAACCCACTTGATAGTAAGTGGCCACTGCTCCCGATGGATATCCATAATAAACTCCAGATAAGATTAGAGTTCTGAGGTCGGGCTTACACACGTTGCTACCCCTAAGGAGTTGAAACGCCTCAGATAAGGTTGTCTCCCTTGCCACACCTTATAAAACCAGAACAAAACAGCGCTTAACACTGTTGAGTTAGAAATCATTGTGATACTAGAACCTCCGGAGTCCAACTACAAAGGTTTCAACGACCTTAAAAATATGTACATCAAGTAGAGCGTCTGTCCAATGTCTATTATGCGTAAAATATTTAACATAAATATTACAAGCACTTTACATACGTATAGTGAATATATGAATAAATATTTTATGGAGATTATCTATTTTGATATAATGTGTGAGGTAATTAGTTAATTGTGGACACAGGTAACCAGAAAAGTAAATACGTTTATATAGATTATTATATAAAAGATTTGCTATAATTTTCCTTTTATATTGAATAGAAATAAGCGTTAACTACGACTTTAAAACATGGCAAAATTCTTTGGAATGATTAATAAGTTAAATACAGAGATATGTATAGAACTATTACTAAGAACTAAGATGACTAGAAACACTTTAGACTTTTTACATAGAAAGTGAAAACATCAGATTTCTAGAAAGATATTTCTAAGTGAAAAATGTTCATAGAGATATACATACTAAAATCTAGTTACAAAAGGAACCATACTTTTCATACTTCACTCGTGTAGGAAAATCACTAAGCTGAAAATCATTATAGAGCACCTAAATAATTTTCTAGAACTCAATATTCCGAATTATTAACATAAATATGCACAACTTCAAATTTTAATGTCATTGTTCCCATTCGTTATGTTTTGTAATAAATAACTTATGATCAAACCTTTAACGATCACTCAGTTCTGAGAAAATGTTTTCTAAACCTTCTCTTTTCTTGGCACCAATTACCTAAATAAAATAGGTATAATATCCATTTAGAACCGTAGCGCTATTAATTGAACGATAATTGGTTCCTTGATTGATTTTTATTTATTAAATAGAATATAAATCTTGAAGATCATTTATCATCTAAATATGACTGACACGCTGATAAATTATGCCTTATTTTAATTAAATACAATAAAGTTTAAATCGTGTACTCTTATTCCTAAAATATAAATTAGTATAAATATATTAGGCTGATGTAAAATGCATTAGAAGTATGCCGAAACAAGGCAATCACACCTGTAGATTTTGCTTACTTGAAGGATTAGTGAGAATAATAACTATATTATAAAATTGAGAAATCTGAAGACACAAATGAGCTAGAACTATGAACTAGAATTATTTTAAGTAATTTTGTTAAATATAGATTCATATCGGATCCTCTCGTCATTAAAGTGCTTATTTTAGGCAGATTCACCGTTTCTAGGTAATTATAATGAGAATATACTATCTGCCATAACACAAACAGTAAAGCAACTAGCCACTAATAAATGAGCGCAAAATGCAATGTAGATGAAAGCCACAATGCTGGCGAGAACAATACATTGTCAGTGCAAACTATTTTTTTTTTAAAGTCACATCTTTATTAAATCAGATATTTTTATTTTTGCCTCTAGAAACCCTCGCTATAGAAAGATATGAAAGTATTTTATGGCTTTATAATTTAACGCTATAAGCTAAACTAAAATAAACCTCTGAAATAATTTTGAACAACATTATTTGATATAAAACAATTTTGATACAATCACGTAATTTCGATGTTGTACGACAAATAAGAGATCGTCCAAATATCAAATTTACAAGCAGATTCTGTACAAAATTTAGACTTAATATCTTACTGTGCTAAAAGAAGCTGCAGGAAAGCCAAAAACTTTATTATATTAATTTTGTTAAGAGAGAAGTGTCAGAAAGAATATTATTTTATATCTTTATTTGATTCGATGTCTAATAAACATTGAAATATTATTTTATAATTTACAAGAGATACAAACCTACGTACATCTTTTTAGCAAAAGGAAGAAGAAAGGTTTTGAATCGACATAAGATTTTAATGAATAAATTCAAACTTAACCTATTACAAAGAAGACAAAATGAAATTGCGGCAGTGAGGTCAGTGTTCATATGTCGCTCTCCAAGAGCCCTGGTCTGCGCGGTACATCGCTGTCTATGAGCGGGATATCATCTATTTGTCGCGAGCCACTCGCTACAGACTCACCCATCGGATGGTACTTTTTATTAATTGCTTTAGTTCCTTTTGTAGCTTTTCCTGTATCCATTTTCACGTCATCGTCCATTTTTAGCAGCTCAACCTTGACACCGGTCTCATCCCTATCGACCGCTGTCTTGCTTTGACAGCGGTCAAGCTCCTGTCAAGAGGCTTCTATCTCCAACAGTTCATTCTCCTCCTCGTGCAAGTTCTTCTCCGCGAGCCGGAAGCTTTCAAGGAACTCATTTAAGTCCACCAATCCGTCCTTGTTAATATCCATCAGCCTACATATGTCTACCAATTGCTCTTGCGTCATCGGGTTCGGCATGTACTTACCCAGTAACTGGCACGCCTCGGAAAATTCCTCAAGTGTTATGTAGCCTAAATATAAGAAATAATTTATTTAGTTAGGTATTTTCTTGTTCCAAATTTGTGATTTGCATAGATCTTAATAATCAGAGAGAGAAAGTTAATAATCAGGTATAAGAAACAGACAAGTTAAATATGTTAATGATTAAAACTTATTTTTAAATATTGAAATATCATTTTTGTTTATTATTATAATACCTTACTATTACTTATATATTACTTTGGATTACAATATTAATATTACCTGAATTATCTTTATCCAAAATCTTAAATATAGCCTCCAGGCTCCGTTTATTTTTATAAAGCGTCTCAACAACCGTCTGGTTGTCAGATTTTCGTCCCATTTTCTGTAATAAAATATGAAAAGAAAATGTACACCTGAACGATGAAAAGCTTTTAACTTTGTTATGCTTATAAAAGGGAACGCATTTTTATTAGGTTTATACCATGAGAATAATTTTGAAAATTACATTTTTATTATAAACGCGAGAAGTGTGATAACGTTTTGTTTAATCTTATCTGACTTCAGGCCGTTTCAACGTTTCGTGAATTACAACATATATTTCTTTTTTAACTGGCCAGTATATACTTAATAAAAAAGTACGTAGATTCATGGCTTGTCAGACGAAACTGGCCAACAAAGTTGAACAACATTGGTCACATACAAAAGTTCTACGTGTGGCCTCTAGAGGCCTAACTTCATGCACGTTTTCGTACTTCGGAGTGTACGATAAGTCATCAATTCCGTTTCCTAATACTATTTAGTCTAATTTAGTTTACTTTAACAGTTCAATCAAGTGATTATTTATTTTGTGTCGGTTCTGGTTATCATTAAATAGCAGTCGTTAAATCTCACCGAAGGCCTAATGAGAGGATGGATTATAATTGCCACAGATTGGCCACTAACCTGTAATTCCCTAAAACAATGACGTGTTCCCATATGTATTCGGGGATTCGTACCCAGCAGTTTGTATAAACATTAAATAGTTGAACAACAATCTTTCTGAAAGTGAGCGATAACACTCGTGTAGCCCTAGAGTTTTTCAGTCTTAAAAACTCCGCAGAAAGCTGGAGACTTTGAAGCGGTTTAGAGGTCGGTGGATACTTAGAAAGAGAGGTGTTTTTTTCGCTAATTAATTTCAAAGACAGATTTTCATTTTCGAATTTCTCTTTTCTTATGTCACCGACCTTTTGAATGCACTAGATAGTTTATTCTTAAAGTTGACAGAACACGAAATAACTTTGTCAACCTCTGGTATAGAACAATGTAGTGAAACTTACATTAGCAAGCAAATCGAAAGTATCCATGTATCGCACACGACGAGTAGCTGGGTCAGTTCGTACGAGTTTGTCCTTCAACATCCTCCACGGAAGACCGAGATGTGTAGTCTCTTCCATAGCGAAACACCAGTCGCTTACACTTATATACCCTACAACAGAAAATTTATTCGTGTCTAAAGAAATAAAATAAAAATATACCCACTACTCGACCAAGCTAACTAGACGAACGAAAGGAATGCGGTTTCCCTTCCCGGTCCCGCCTCACGCCATGGTCACGTCCTAATACCGTTCTCACCCAGCCCTAATCTTTTTTGATTTTAGATAATAAAATAAATAAGCATCAGTACTACCGAGCTTGCGAGTGACGTCACGTTTGACATTCGTCTAGTTAGCTTGGTCGATTTGTACTATGCTAAGACATAAAAAAAAATATTTCACACGAAGCATTCCTCATATCTTAAAAGATAAAGAAAATAAATACATCGTCCGCAATAAAGCGGGTATGTCCTAATTGAACGGATATGAACGCATTCCAACCTAGGCATTGTAGCCATAAAGAATTGTGAAGTATATTTATTTTAAATGTATTTATATTAGCAGAAATCCAGAGTACAATGCAGGTAACAGTGAAAATAATAATATATTATGTCCATTTAAACATTATTTATTAAGACACTGGTGTGTATGGGCTTAAAGTTACTTAATTAAAAAAAAACTGCACACTTACTATTTCCATCATAAGATAAGTAAGCCCAAACAGTGCCTTATTGCATATAACAAAAGTTATTTGTTGTACCTGTTCAAATACAAAAGGCTTTGGCTCGAACAAAACGTGCAAACAAATGCGCCGATAGTCGGTAGTGTATATCTACACGTATATTATTCTCTTGTACAATTCAAACCATGTAGCTCGCGTCCAAAACAACGCAGAACATCGTATAAACCGTTAGGTAGATGTGCAATATTAAACGCAATGTAAATATTACATCGCATAAAGTATACAATCGAAACTTTTAAGAAATCCATAGTTACGAGTACATAAGTGCAACTTTTATTCCAAAGCATTGCTCTGGGAGGATATATTCTTCTCTTTGAAATTAACAGTAAAAATCGGAAAAAGCGTTCTCTTTCTGTCTCATTCTAGTGTTCCTATATATGAGTGTGTGTGCATACAAACATCGAGATCCAAACAAATAATCTTTATCTTCAACATCCATACAGAATTCCTGAAAGTATCATTAAAAATTGTTTATTCAATGCTTTTTGCTTTAATCTTGCATATGTCATTTAAAAAAATCTGTCATGTAATATATTTTCTTCTTTTCCAATTTTCGTATGGGAATTATTCATGTCCTCTGACCACCCAAGTATTTTTTACAAGTTATTCACTATTACATGACATAACCACAAATTAAACATATATTGAAAGTCTTTTGGTTTACGCCTGTTAACTAAATCCGTGTTCTAGTTGTCACGTATGTTCAAACAACCACCTTCAATCAACACTGAATGCATACACACCGAATCAATACACGCCTAATTTGTCGTCTGAGCAACAAAGCAAGTTCACCGATCGATTCAATTACTAAATGGTACCTACAACATTTATATTTTAATGGTATCATGGTAATAGTTAAAAAGCAGTAGACTATATTGCTATATAGATAGAAGTAGTAATAAACTTCCACATTATATCAACATTGTAGTGCGCAGTTTGTAACTTTAGTGCTCAAAAGCAGTAACCCATCTCACTAATATAAATGCAGAAATATATGACAATGGGTGATTGTTTGTTACACTTTGTTACATTTTCACTCCAAAACTACTTTTCTGATTTGGACGAACATATTGACAGTTATGTCACATCGACAATTTATGACATATATATGATATTTTATACTGTCTGGGTAATGTTTACCCACGCGGGCGGAGCTACGGGTAGAACTTATGTTCTATTTATAGTTATTAATAACTTTTCATATGCAAAGGTTGGCATTAGATATAGAAATCAACAAACAAAGGGCACATAAAATGACAATTTACTCTTGTAACATATTAAATTGTATTTAAGTGTTTTCTTGCGTGGGAAATTCGCTTTACTGAAAGGAAGGAAATAGTGGGTGTTCTAATACATAAATCCATATCAAAATGTCAACTTTATTTCTGCAAATGTCAGTATTCATGAGGATATACTGTTTTCTTTGTTTAAAAAATGTGTTTATGAGAGTATTTTAATATCGCAAATCGAAGTGCTTATATTATAAGATGGATTTAGCCAATTTACGATGAAAAATGTGAAGTCAAAACTTTCTTAACTTTTCGTCCAATTCTAAAGATTACGGTGACAAATGATCCGCGATTTCAACTTATCTCTTTGAATAGCAACAGAAAATCACATTATCTCTTTCGAACACTTAGAGAACGTTTTACAAGAATTATAAGGATTTGGTAATTGCATCCATTCATCAAACAGAATGGTTCAAATTATTTTCGCAGAAGTGTCTTTTTTGACCCCAATTTTTCTTTTTCACTGCTCTAATAAATTAACATAAAGCGTAATAAAAAGAAATGCACTCGCAAAAACATCAATCAGAATTTTAACTCGAGGATTAAAAATATGAAACATTTATTTCTCGTCGAAAAACGTATCTTGATGAAATATTGTGGCCTGGTTTAAAAATTGGACTTTAATTAAATTTTACTTTAAAAAGGTCATCAAGATATCAAAAGGCCAGTATAATTTGCGATTAAAGTAAGCAAATTAAATAATGATTACCTACTTTAATGGAACAAGAAATACTTACAAGTCATAGAGACATGCTTGCAACATTTTTTTATAAATACCTAACTACTAGTCGCTAGTTACGAGTACAGTGGTTTAAATTCGACCGCAATTCAACACAAATAGTGTTTATTAACTACAAACCTTAAAACCCTATGTAGGACAAATAAGGTTTAATTAAGTCACATTATAATTAAATTTATCTAATTTCTGACAATTTTTGCCAAAAAAAATTATGTTTTGTATTCACACTTGACATGGTTCAAATGTTAAATTAACAGTATGAACATAAACAATGATTTTTTTTATTTTGTTTATTTTAATGTATTGTCAACACATAATACATACAAATTTTAACTTCCGGCACTCGTTCCTATATGAACTTTAATTATGCCAAATTTCATATTCCCCAGTACACGCAATGTGCTTGAAAAAGCTACAAAGTTTTCTCTTTACGTATTCATTTATAGATAAAATAGAATGAATACAATTAGGCAACCTCCATAATAATTGGCAAGATTCATAATGATAAAACCCGTTCTATTTTAATACAAATTCACAAATTCGATCATTGTAAATACCTCTCAATGGACCATAATGAATAGGCCAACTAACTACTCCCTCGTCAATTCGTTCAACCACCTCTTAACAGTCATCAAGATGACCGTACTATTATGAAGTAAATTTTCTTTAAGCGATTAAATGTACAGCGAATATTGAAAATAACCATGGAAATAACAATGGAAAACAAAGCTTTCAAAACCATTCTATACTTAGAGCTAGGATTTTCTGTGGTTTATATGAGTTTATATGGACACCCAAACACCCAGACATACTATTGTACAGTAGCCGAAACCTACATTAATCATTCAGATGGCCGGGGATCGAACCCGAATCACTTTATACTCTTTGTTTGTTGTTCTTTTACGTCTTAACTTTCTGAACTGATTCGATTTAACCTTTAAATTAAGTTAAAATTTGTATAAAGTTGCAAACTTTCATGTACATGTCTCTCCCTTAACAATGTAATGTTTTGCCACGGCAAATGCACGTAGCAGGCAGCATTACAGCTACACCACTGACCAATCTGTTGTACATCCAATGCCCGGAAGAAGGCCTATAGATGCTTACGTGCGATCACACTCTGGCTTAGCTCATGCATGACGGAGATCACCACCTATCCTAAACGCTGGCTAAACGTATACCACCCAAAGCTGTAGTCGCTCTACACTAGATACCGCGCAGTTTCAAGTACATGCATATTAGTACCTAAATCGACTTACTTTTGAGCGGTCACGACTAATGCTACAATACTCACCGGTCTGTCCCACATCCATGGTCCGGAAGAAGGCCTCTAGCTGCCTACGCACGACCACGATCTGACTATGTAGCTCACGCATCGCGGAGGCCTCCACCAGCCCCACTCGCTGGCGGAAGGTGAGGCGACGCGTGCGGGACACCGCTGAGGTGTACTGCACGAATTGACGCTCCAGGCTATTGCCACGTAGCTTTAGGTACGCGCCCTTGTTCGAACCCAACTCGTAGTAGTTCGAAGCTGAGAATATTGTTATCACCTGCCGACATATATTTAGTTAGGCACCATACGTTAACGTCTACGTATACGTCTTAAAAGGTACCGGTGATAAACAAATAAAAGCTTAAAATAAGTACCTTCGGTTCGGTTATTTAGGTAAGTAATTGAGAAATCGAATAATTGAATGGACAATGACTCTTTATTATAATGAGATCAATGATAAATAATTAAGTATTACTACATCTACGCTCTTCATACAATTCCATGCAATAACTACGTCATACTCCTTTCAGATCTCATAGCAGTGTCTCTAAAGAAAAATCTATAATCTTCAAGATAATATTGTGCTACAGAAACAACGTTAAGCTATGTCCAACCACGATAAAAGAGCGCTAAAAGACCTAACAACATTATTAAATGAACAAAGTGCAGCGATTTTTTCTGTTCAAATAAGACCTGCAACGTAGAGCACGTTTTGCCTCACGGTTACCAGAACGGGACTTGCATACTAAACAACGTAACACTCACTATCTCTACAGTATTCAAGTGCACATAAAGAAAACTATTTTCTTTAAGCATTAAGTTTCTTCTTTTATGGAAGAATAAAATTTCTATCGTTAATGGATACAAAAGAGAATGCATACGAAATGATTTAGCTCACACTTACCTAGAATAACACAATAGTATAAATGAACATAAGTCAAGGCTTGTCTTTAATATAGGTACTTTGGTGCTCTTGAGAAATATTTTATAAATGCCTACCCGTAATTATCATAACAAGATGTCGTGGTAATAATCAACTAAACTCAGATAAGTTATAACTTTCAATACGATTGAATCAGAGTGTTCGCGCGTTACACGAATGCATGGGTCTGCTCGCTAATTAACTCAAACAGGCATGCTAGTTAATAAGACCGATTCATACTTGCAGACGAGGCTCTACGGAAGTACTGCAGAGTAATAATTAGTTAGTTAGCGACCACGCATCAACACTTTGAGACGTTGCACATACACGTATAGTTCTGTAACAGTAACTTAGTTATGACATATAATAAACTACAAGTTCTCACAACACACTTTACCAATATTTAGTATTAAAACATCGAAATTAGCTAACTCACTTCAACTTGACTTATGACTCATCGCATACTCCCTATACTATACTCAGATAGTTTGACTTATGCATAGGTAAATACCTTAGTAGGCTCATTTAATACTTTATAATTACTCTGACATAGTGTGTCTTAATGTGGAGTGTAAAATTAGAAGACTATTTTAATACTTGCCTTTCTGAATGTAGGGTACTAACCTTCCCGTTGTGTATGATTTCATAACCTTCGGGCTTGCACTCGTGACTACGCACAAGGAAACTCAGTTTATGGTGGCGCAAGAACTCCTCGGTAACATCTGGACCAAAGTACGTTCCCGCACCGCGAAGGGTATTCGGCTCACAGCCGCTCGTGCACTGCGGGTCCGACCAAAGGATGTCGAACACCTAAAAAGGTTCCTGGGTAAGAATCTTCACACGAACATACATAAAAATCACATTGCATTGCATCTTATAGATTTTATGATATATAACTAAAAATCAAAAACTTGAAACTCTTTTTGTCCCTCAAGAAAGTTAAAATGGGGGCCATTTTAAGATATTTGAAACTCTCCTTTTCTGACGTTTTGGTTTTTTTCTTTAGTGTTAATAATATTTCGTTATGGTACGGAACCTATATGCATTCAAATCGAACTTGACCGGTTTTGTTCATCCCCACACATATCGACCTGGAATTGGCCTTGAGTCAATCAACTTGGCACGCGCGACGCAACGCAATTTTACCGCCATTTACACTGCTATGTCTGATTCACGTAAAGCTTTTTGTGACCAATTTAAGCTATTTCTATGTACACACAGTATCCTGAGTTTACGTGTTACGTACAATAATTACTAAGTTACATTCGTTGTACTACGCTTAGTATACACGAGTCGGTATTCTAGGTTGAACAGGACGAAAAACTTAATTTTCTTATTATACATAGAATAAATAGCACTATGGTAAATAGATGGTTAAATATTACCTCGTTTCACTAAGCCTTATAAATTCAAGGTCTAGTGAAGCGCGAGAGGGATATTTTCATCCGGTCGCGTCTGTGGTCCATTCAAGTTACTTATTAACTTACTGAAGTAACGGAAGGGCAAGGAGTCCCATTATTAAGCTTCCGGCCTCTAATTTATCACAAATACTAACCATTTGCCAAACTTAGCTTTAAGTTAAATGTAACGACCAGTACCTAAGTCGATAAGATAGGATACCATCCTTTTTCATACCTTTGAATATTCTTACAAAATTACAAATACGTCTGAAGTCATAATTATCATAATATGAAATGTTAATCCTAACGTTTTTAATATTTATATGGTGTATTTTTTATTATAATGTACTACACGTAATAAAAAATGGCAGGGAGCCGTCCATGATGAAGTCTCACTGAAGCTTTTATGTGAGTGGGAGGGAACTTTAAGAGACAATTGTTTTTTTTTTATTTGATTCAGTTATTATCACTTGAATTATTAAGTCTCAGCGGAAATAAAGCCTCCGGGACACAAGTAATTAAGTGGAAGAATTATTGCTAAGTTCATTCCTACAAATGTTTCCGTCATATTTGAAAATTTCTATACAATTTAGACCGTAATTCAAATGAGCATTGACTTGAAACTCGGATGAGACATACAATGCTAATCTATTTGAATTAACTTTTCTCCAGGCAATTTAGTTCTAATACTTATACAAAACCAGGCTGATATTATAATGTTCTGTTTCCTGTATCACCAGGACTCAATGACTACAGAAAATTAAACATTTATAAAGGTCGATAAGTGCTATAGGCCTAAGGATTACCTATGTTTACTTGGGTACTTAGACGTGGGAAATTTGATCCTGCACAAATTAAACTCGATTTTAAACAAAGCAACTATATACAGTGAAAACATAAGATAAGGTTCAGACTACGATCTTAAACCGTCAAATTGTAATGTAAGCAAGCGTTCATAATGTATATCACGTTACTAAGACCCAGAAGTGCCTCTTATTTATGTATGGCATATTTCTTGTAAAGCTAGACTCCGTAGAGATTAAACATCGGTACGTCAGTAAATACTTAACTTCGTCTGGGAGGAAACTTGCATAAAGATGCGATCCCAATGTCTAGATCCAATTAGACTTTGCTCCAGATGTCTTATTTGCATCACTCGGAATTCACTTAACAAACTTATTGAGTTAGTCATTTCCTATTACTCAATGTAATTAGCGTTTTTTTACCTAAAGTCAATTACAGATGCGTTGGCTCTACAAAGTTTTTTATTAAACGTTTATTATTAAAGATAAAAATTTAATCACAATGAAATTGAAGCGGGTCCTCAATCACAAATCACATTTGTAAAAACCGAAGAGGATCTGGAATCCTGATTCGAAATTATGATTGCTTTTAAAAAAAAACGACGACATCAAAGACTCGAATATTAGGTAGACACGTTTTAAATTGGAAGCTTCTGACAATTTTTTCACTCAAAATCTCCAACCTTTCTTTAAAAAATCACAATAATGAAATTACACCTCTAATCAAAAACTGTTAAATGGCGTTCTCTACAAATATATACTGTTAGGAATTTTATTAATTATTTAAAGCACTGTATATTTTCAAATAAAATAAAAAGTTATGGTTGCTAGTCCATAATGCGTGATGAAAAAAAGTTCAAATACATATAGATGTGAGGAATAGAAAAATAGGTCTTCAAAAATGTAATGAAGGATCCGATTTACTTTTTCATCCAAATAAACAGTAAAGGTCGGTATAATAAACGCTTCTAAAATGAGTAAACGCCTCCGACTTTTCAATTACGGAGTGAAAAAGGTTGAAAAAGGTAAAGTAATAGGCCTTATTTTATTAGAACGCGTTTGTGTATCCTGAACAAAATGTGTGTAATGACTTTAACAAGATATTCATGGCATATTGTATATCTTATCTTAATATATATAAATTACGTGTCACGTTGTTTTTCCGCCATGGGCTCCTAAACTACTGAAGCGATTTCAATTAAATGTGCACACCGTGTGCAGTTTGATAGGGTAGCT
>DWLI01002099.1:0-13846 GCA_018249915.1 Cecropterus dorantes dorantes | reverse complement strand
GATGTCCATGGGCGGCAGTGACCACTTACCATCAGATGGACTGCATGCTCGTTTACTACTTCAATATTATATAAAAAAAAAATAGATATTTTGCCCTACCAGTAGCCCTATCTCATATCTTTTCTTTGTGTTATTTTAAATACCGTTAAAATAATCCCTAATATATAATGTGTATGATATATCATTGGTAGATTCGTTCTCTTTGGACTTCGACTCCGGACACTCCTTGTCCTCTGCTCCTCCTCTCTTCTCCTCCTCTCCTCTTCCACTGTATTAAGTATTTCTAACTAATGACAGCAGTGATAAGCGCTCCTGTATTCTGGTTTAAACGGCGTGTTAGACGTACTTTACCGAGGTATTCACATAAACTCCTTATTCCTTTATTACACAGGTACATACTCTAATATTCGCCTAGTAGATTAAAATCAATTATAATCTTGATTGGAAATTGGAAAATTTATTGATAATGCTAAAGTTAGCTACCAATGAAAACAAAACAATCGGGTGACAAACAATACTGTTTCGTCTTAAACTACTCGTATGTACGTACGAGTAGTTTATATGAAAGTAAATTGAAAAAATATACGGATAAAAGAAAAATGTGTAGCTGTGTAATTTAATAAAAGCTTAAATTAAACTTTTTTACCTCTACTTGCGTGTTAAGTTTACCGCTAAAAGTGTATCAGCTATTTACGCAATACTTATAACAAATGATTCAAGTTCATAGATTGTCACTCGATGGTCAGTGCCCTTCACATAATTAACAAAAAAGCATTTTTTCTACAATTCACCAAAATTATTTTCGTATCAGTAGCTACTTCGCTAATCAGAATGGCCTGTATATTTAGCTTATTATTATGAATTGTAGAGTTTTTGCAATACTAGTTTCAACAGTTGGCTTCAAGATGCCTAAAGTGTAAACACAATATTATTACAATCTATTAGCAAGCTATGTAGGCAGATAGTATGGCACCTGAGTGCTATTTTTTGCTACGAAATTTCGCTATGTATTTCCTACCTTCATCTTTACCGTTACCGATTATTATTTTATGGAAATATACCTACTTACTTTTGTTTTTAATGTTGCTTTGACGAATACACATAAAATACTTTTTGTATAACTTTGATTCATAGATTCTACTGTTATTTTACTAATTTTATAAAGGCGAAAATTTGTGAGGACATATGTGTGCTTGTAACTTGTTCACTCAAAACCTACTGGTCGGATTTCATTAAAATTTGCTACACATATAATAAATAAAATTAAATACACATAGGATACTTATTATCGTGGTGAATTTGAACTACTAAATTGTATTGGAGAAATATTCTGCGATATGACAATGTCAAATTATACTTATTTATTATAAAATTTTTAGTATTTGAAACATTAAAACATATAATAAATAAAATGAATTAACACATGGGATACTCATTGTTGTGGTAAACGTTACAAACTACTAAATCGTATTGGAGAAATATTCTGCGATATGACATTGTCAGATTATATTTATTTATTATGAAATTATTAGTATTTAAAATATTTAAGTGCATGTATACTAACATTAACATTATATTCATGTTTCATTTAACCGTTTGGTTGCAATTAGACAATATTTAATTGGATATTTTAGCTGCAAAACTCGAATTGCTACCCTTGCAGTATTTCTTTCCAGCCGCCGCGAGCAATGTTGCCATATATCTGCATAATGGAATATGTTTGATTTGAAGCACGTTTTACAAATATGCATAATATTTCGTATATAACATACAAGCATTTTGAAAAATATTAGTTGATAGATTTCTTAAAACAATCTCTGCTCTTTTACCGACTCTATCTTACCTGCCCAATACACTTAGAATTAAAATTTTAATAGATATAGGTAAGACAAAACGCAGTAAATAGGCATTTGCAATTAAAATATTTCTGTGACAACATATTTTTCTAACTAATTTAACACTTAATAGCTTTTAACAATAATAAACGTTATTTTACATTTCTCTAAGTATTCAGGCAATCTTTACATTAAATTCTCTATTGTGGGTGTCAGCACAATACCATACCGAAAATATATGTTATTCTAATACTTGCCTTAACGATAATCGAACCTGAAACTGTCTCTTTATTATCATACCAACCACGATACCAAACGGTTAAACATATTGCTTTACATTTAATATCTTCAAGGATTATACCTACTTTACTCGCTTCTCTGTTTCACAATCCAAAATTACGTAACCATATAATAATCGGGAACAACACTGTATTTAGGTATCACTTTTGCCTAGCTCACCTCGCTGGTAATGCCCAGGTAACCCCAGATATTACTGAGGTGGCTTATAGAAATAAATCGACCGTCATCAGCGAAATGCATAGTTTGCCGCGGCGGCCATTAGGCAAATTATTTTTCCTGGCCACGCCGCTCTTGTGTGCTTTAAAATTTCCACCAAGATATGCCCACAAACGCCCTTTCATCTTTTATATAAACTATGAATGGACATTGAGATATAGTAAGTCTAATGCCCGGTATTAGTAATGAATCTTAACCCATTTTTACCTATCTATGAGTAAAATGTTGGTCTACTTTACGAGCGAATGTTTATAAGCAGTGCAGATTTAAAATGTAATTTGCTAAGTAAACTTTTTTTGGAAAATTGGATTAATATTAAGTACTTCTGCACGTATTAAAGGAAATTTCGACTAAGCGACAATTTACCTCATATACAGTTATGGACAAGATTAAGCAGGTACCTACCAAATATTGGTTATATTAAATGAAAAACATTGAGACAGGTTACGTAACCTGTCTCAATATTTTGCTTTTATGGTAATTGATATTTTTTAAGGTTTTTTGTGAATTTAAAAAGATGTATTTTTATTAAATTGTATGACTAGCAATATTCGTTTTAGACTCTACAGTACCTATTACAATATTTTACCGCTTATTAAAAGGTAAGAAGGAAGTCGGTCAAAAACGCTGGAAATTTCGTTTCGTTTTTTTTCTGTTTGATTTGCATTAATTATGTTCCTATTACATAAAAAATCTAAAATTAAAACGTAAATGACGGTTACGTTTTGTAGTCTGTTGGTCCATACACTATTATTTACGGCTAATCTGATCATAATTGCAGGTTTTTAATATTGTTGCTTAGACCATGAAGGCTGGTGTTATAAGCAACAAGGCTTTTGCAATTAGGAATGTGACACAAAACGTGTCATTACATCTAATAATTATAGTGAAATATTGTAAGTTATCGCGAATAATATTTCTAACTTTATTTATGTACTAGGAACTATGTATCTAACATAGTTATTAATTCATTTGTGCGTTCGGTATATGAACAAACTTAAATTTACTGTTTAGTTTTTTGCTATTAGGATTGTGACTTTTTGTGTTTGTGACGTGTCATTCGATCCAATTATTCATTCACACGTTGTTAGGCGTTAGCTATTTTGTTTATGTACCTAGGAAATACATATTTTATATTAACGATTTTTTTCTGCTGACATTATTACTAAGAATTAAATGTTAAAAAAATATTTGGTACTCATCTACATTATATAAAGAATTATTTAAACATTTAAAATCTTCTAGACCCACTAGATTTAGCTGTTATGTTGACCAGTTTTAGTTTCATTAGTACATTTTAATTTCGTAGTAATCTGTGTAGTTTGCGGTAACATCAAAGTTACAACAAGTTAACTAGAACACCATCGAGCTTCCCTGTAACCTACCTAAATAGGTATCTACCTATCTTAGGTAGAAATTTTAACGTAGAGTAAAAAAATTGCGTTTATTTCATCACCCATGCACAAAACTGCTATTAAAACAGTATCACAATGTAAATTATATCATGGTGGATAGGTAGGTTTACTTAGGTACTTTAGTGCATACTACCTACTGTCAAACTTTATCCAGGCAAGCTACCAATCTGGCTCTGATTATAAGTTCGATAAACCGAAGGTCAGGGGCCAAGGTTACTACCAGCCAAGGTCAGGTTTTAGTTCTGATTAAGAGTAATAATAGACTAAAACAATTTTGATTTAAACAAGTAGCTAGATACTTACGAAAGTAACTACTAAGTACATAATTTTACTTACCTAACGTCGAACTTCATTTGGATTTTTTTTTTCTAAAAATCTATTTCTCTATTTAATTTAATCTCTAAATATTAAGTATTTGCTAATAGCTATACAGGGTTTAACGTTACCTGAAGTTTGATTATTTTCAAATTATATAATTCATTTCTCTTTAGTAGCGCTAACCAGTAGCGCCATCTGTTGTAAAACTTGGAAACTTCTGTTTAAACGAAGAACCGAAACTTCTTTTAAATATATTGATGTTTAGACTTTATTTTATATATGAAATGTAACTTGATTATATAATAACCGACATACAGCTATTATTACAACGTACGCACACATTGTAGGAAGGTTTTTTAACTTCGCCGGGTTAATCCCACGGACACCACTGTCCATAAAACTAATGTTAAGCGCTGCTGTGTTCTGGTTTAAAGATTGTGATAAAAGAAAAACCCTTATACTTAACTGAAGGATTGCAATGGATTTTTCAATATGTAACTGATACCTACTCACCATACGCGGTTCAATTTCTTTAATCCCGATATTTTGTAACAATACTAACATTTTATTTCATAACATAACTGCCAAGATTCATTGCTATCTAAATAGCAATGTTGATCTCAGATAGGTTCAATCTTATCACGGGTCGATTAGTGATGTCCACTACTTCGCTGACTTAACACCAGATGACTTAAGATTTTACTACTTATTTATTAAATAATAATAATAAAGTTTACCAACTAACCAACTGCACTAACAAATGTGGTTTTAAGACCTCAACAGTAACCACACAGCTGTGACCGACCACAGGCTTCAACTAATTTTATGATTTGTATAAAACACCTATTGTTTTAAATATAACAGGTGTTCTGACTGTTAATTATAGTCGCTTTGCGTTAAAAAATGTCTAAGACCGGTACCATATTTTTGTAAAATCCAACGGCTTTGATTACTTCGACTTAAACTCTACATTATAAATAAATAAAGATACTAGGTAGGAGTTTTAGTTGAGACTGGAGACAATAAAAATATAATATACCTAAATATTTAACCATTGTTCTGTAAACAATACTACACGTTAATTTTAAAGAGTTGTAAAAACTAGCTTGTTATAAGTAGGTGATTACTAGCTACTACAACAACCCCAGCTTTGACAGCGCTCTACACTTAGAATCCATAGATCACAAATGGATTTATGGATTCTACAATATCGACCTTTATATGGTTTTGATAGAGGAATTCATAAGTTAAGTTATCATAGCAACAAGGCGCTAACGAATGCAGTGAAGCAATAACACGATGCTCCTACGCAAGATAAGAGGAACTGGCTATAATAGAATGGCTATAAGATATATATTTGACGACCCGCGTGGCAGAACGGTCACCATACTGGTCTGACGCGCAGTGGGTTCCGGATTCGATCCCCGGTCAAACAGACTGAATGATGATGACATCTAAAATGACATCTGAATGATGAATTTAGATTTCTGATCTGGGTCTGGGTGTTTGTGTATTTGTCTTTGTGTGTCCATGGCACCCGCGACACAGGAGAAAATCGTAGTGCGGAGCTATGAGTGTAGAAAGCGTGTGTATTCTTTCTTTCTTCTTTCTTCAGTGTTTACTGGCGCCCATGGCCGTCCGTGAACAACTTTAATAATAATAATATGCATAGTTGCTTATATAATAATATAAATATAGGTTACTACACTATATATTATATGTTATTTCAAAATTTTCCTAGTCGATTAATTTAGCCTTTCTCTACAATATGCGAATGAACAATGTGGTATAGTATAATTTAAAAAGATAAATCATTTAAAGTATTTAAATTCCTATGCAGTATTGGATTCCCTGGGGACTATTCGTATTCTAGGCACGCCCGAGTCGACCCACTAACACGGCATCGACTGTGGGCTGACTTGGCGATTATAGATGATTTCATATTACATTAGGTATTCAGATTAACACCAGATTGAAGATAGATAGAAGATAGTGGGTACATGAACGTTTCGAATGACGTATAAAGATCTATTGATAGAAATAAATGTCGGAATTATTTTCTTTGTCCCAAAGAGGTTAGGCTCTGAGTCAAAGGTAGAACCGCGTTCCTCAATTTTTAATAGTTTTCAGAATTTTTCTGTGATATAGATATTTTTTTTTAAATTTTTATATATAACGTTTTTTTTAATTTTAATACACTAACTGTAAAAGTTGGCAAGCTGATTACCAAAATATGTAATTCTTAAATCAAAACCACCAAAATATAAATAAACTAATGACGTTTTCTAGAAAGAAATCATTAAAAGTATAAAAAATCCCGTATTTTGTAAAATTCTGTTAAATATCATGCAACTTTAGCAACACTAGCTAGCGGCCTGCCTCGCGGGTTCACTCGTTTTTAATAATTGCAACCTAAATTTTGATAGAGTTGATAGATTTCAAGGAAATAAAATGTAAAAGTTTCTCAAGATATGGATAATTAATATAATAATAATAATAATGCTTTTGCTACCCAAAAAAAAAAAGAAATGTGAAACACAAATTCAAATCTAATTTACATAGGAATTTGTCAGGAAAGGAGAAGTCCCAGCTTCTGCTAGCTAGAGTGACCTCGTACAGCGCTGTTTTTCGAACTCCTCGTCTCGCTATTATTTCCTATATTTTGAATCATCTAAGTTTAATTCACTGGCCTTGGTTCCACGTGATTACAACACAGACAATAAACTGATAAAAGTTCTGAAAAGTATAGTTTATACTTTTATTACTTATTCTAAGCCCCCATAGTTTTCTTTGCAAATCTATGCGGTGTACTGATACACGAAACATTCATTTTTTATTACATGTACGGAAATATCCGATAGAACAAGTTATGGTAAGAAGTTTGTTGTTCAAAGAATCCGTGCTAGGCGTTTAGCTATTGCATAACAGATGGCGTTACTGGAACCGTATGTTTTAATAAAAGATTGTGATATTAATTTTGTTTTTTGAGAAAAAAAAAATATTATGTTACGTGTCTTCATATAAGAATGTGCACAAAAATTTCGTTTTACTTAGCATCGGCTCGTTGGTCTAGGGGTATGATTTTCGCTTAGGGTGCGAGAGGTCCCGGGTTCAAATCCCGGACGAGCCCAAATTTTTTTTTATCTTAAAACATAAATACGCACAAAAAACAATTAAAATAGCCATAAAATATCAAGGAATATTTCTATATAGAAATTTATATAGAAATATTATATTTTTATATAGAAAGTGTAGATTTAAGTAGCTACATTTGAAAAAATACGAAATAAACTCATTGGATACTTTGACATCTATAATATATAATTAGTAAAACCCAAAATATACCCGAAACTCAGGCCGATACAAGCGACACTCATTAATGGAAGCCTATGCCCAGCGGTGGACTATAAAATCTGTAAGATAAAGTGCATCGTACTATCAATCGGGTGTGTTCATAAAACAAGAAGGAACGATAAGGAATAGATACGGGAGCGCGGCGACGGCGGCGGCGGCGGCGGGGTCACGACCCCGTGCGCAGGCAGCGCCGCGCGGCGCGCCGAGCGTGCAGCGCGCCGCTCACGTGCCAAACATATGTATTGTACAGTTACTTGCCAGGAGGGGCAACGCACTTTTTGAGGACACCTTTGTCATGCTGCAGACTTTTGTATTCTTCAACAAACAGTAATAATCCAAATCTTGAGCACATTTTCAAGATGGAAGTTATCCTGGATACAAAGCGAAGAAATACATCACCGATTAACATACAAGACGTACGTAAAGGGGAACAATGGAATTAAAATAAACAAATACTTATTTATGATCTGACAAGAGGTTTAAAATACCTTGAACATGTGCATGCATTTTGAACTGCTAGTGAATACGATAAAGCAAACAAAATCTGTAAACTTAAACATATATGTGGCAGGATATCAGCTTTATCTCGGTACCACCTTTGTGTGAAACGAGTGGGTGGGGGTGGTTCCAATAATCCGTGTGATACCTGCGCGTCTCACACAATCACGGACAACGGGAAAAGATTTATCTGTTGGACGGTGACAGTCAGTAGTGAAATAAAATCAGTTAGCAACCATAAACTGAGTCGGGCCAGAAAATAATTCAACGTCGAGAGAAACGGATCAACAGGTTTTAAATCACATACGATCATTATAGAAATGTAGGGTATTAAAAAACGACTATATAAAATTGAGTGAGGAAAATATTTTTATTTTACTACATAATCTAATTTTATAGAGTAAACGGATTTAAATTAAATCAACAGTAACTGTTACCTCAAGATACGGACTATAAATATATATTTTTACACCTTTAAAATAAATTGAAACACAAACAAAGTCAATGGAAATGTCTATTATTATTTATAGTCGGTTCTCCAAACTATCTTTTTACAAATATGAGTATATGCGACGTAGAGACTCGCTGAACTTGTATTTTTGTAATTTCTTGAAAGGTCGATAAATCTATATCTTATTTATAAGACCCTAAGTCAGGCAAACAAATGAACACAGCGAGGCATTTACCTTAGTCTCCTTAAGCCCCTTCTCACGGCATACTCGTATCATACACATAACTTTCAACATATCTGTCACCATTCACGGCAGCAATACCGTTGGTGGTTGGCTCACCTTGGTCGCGATTGGACCGGTTTTTTCTCTTTAAAGGCTAGATTATACTATCTAACTGTACAAGTAAATACATTGACTTCTTAGAAATAGAAATGGACCTTACGACCGCGATCCGCGACACGTTTAAGTTGTCTTCGGTAAGTTGGCACGCCCTCTTTATGAGGATAAATGTTTTTGTTTGCGCAGTTGTCGTTGAATAATTCAAGTCAGCGTCATTATCGTTAAACTTGCAAATCATACCGTAAGGTTCACAGACAGTTGTGAGAATGTATTGTATATAATGCCTATGAGAAAATATCACACAGCTGCGACACGAGACCGTTACCAGTAATATTACTCAGCTGTGAATGTGATCCGCTGTGTGATCGCAGAAACCTTTTACGTACGTATTTCCTTGTTTTGAATAATTGTTGTAATTTTCACATACGTGACTGTGCACTGCGGCCGATGTCTCCACTGTAAACAGCAAATCAAACCAATAACTGCAACCTTGATTAAATCGGTGAAACAAAAATGTACTCCTGTCATTACGTCATTAGCGAGCAATCACCTTCGAAACCTACATAAACGAACACATAATGTTCGCCGTTCATATTTCCTTACACCTAGAGTTCACATTCTCGCGTTCGTGTCACGTAATGAGTATGGTAATACATAATGATATAACGTGGACGTAACGCTAACACACGCGCGCGGGCCTTGACCGTGCGATGCTCTACTGACCATGCACAACTTAACAACATAAGTAGCTATATCCATTTTTTGTGTGAAAATTGACTGATGATGGTAACGTACAGGCACTACGGATATTATTTATAAGTTTGAATGTGAACATGAATCAACGCGCCTGAATGGCGGGATTTTTCCTTAAGTGTTAACCCATCGTCTGTCGTTAACCCATAATTGTTCCATACAGTCCACCACGCTGGCCAAATGCGAATTGGTAGTCTTCACACACCTATGAGAAGTTTTTTAAGAGTACTCTTAGGTTTGTAGGTTTCCTCACGATATCTTTGTTCATTGTAAAGCAGCGATAATGTATTCTTATAGTATTCATATACTCGTACATTGAATTGTCTAATTGCAACATTATAAATTATGTTTCTAAGTTTACAAACTTAAAGGTACGGCTACAGTACCTGCAATAATGGTTGCATTATATGCGGAGCCTTGGCAGTGGCGCCGCTCCGCAGAGCAGCTCGCACGCAGCCACGCACGCACGCATGCACAGTTAACCACCGGATAATCAACTCATTGTCTTAATTGAAGGCTTTTGTTTTCATTCATTATGTGTTACACATAAATTACTTGCTTTACTATACCTTTGTTATCACTAAAACTTATTGATACTATTAAAAATGCGTCAGATGATATACCTACAGCTGTTTAGTGAAATATTTTCATAAGCGTTTTGGATTTTTAGTCGTTCTTGATTTACAAATAATGTCGTTATTATAACATTTAACAAGAACAATTGAAAAAGACGCAGGATTAGGACGGTATCTCTCATTTAAAATTTGTCTAATTCAGAGCATGGCCTCGCCTTGATCCAGATTTTCCGTAATTAATTATATTCGACTATATTTCAATTATGATACTCGTTCAATACATAACGAGAAAGAATCTTGTATAAAAATAATAATAAGCAAAATTGAAAACGAAGATGGAAATGGAGGACCCTCAGGACTGTGAACAAGTTTGAATAGCTCATTAGGGATTCGGCGCGACCGTCGCGAAGGAACCCTTCGGTCAACAGGCTTTCGACCTCCTCGTAGTACAAGCGAAGGTCGCCCTGAAAACACTTCACTGCTACTACAACATCTTAATAATAAAATGTGATAAAATCGTATCTCTAATAGACACAATTTTCGAAGATAATTATCTTTTTGAATGTCATAATTTGACTATAGGTATGTTATGTCCACTATAGGATTTGAGAACTGTTTGCTTTTATCTTCTAAAATAATTATGTAAAATCCTGTAGTGCATAACGTAACAATAAACCAATCCGAGCGGTTGGGAATTATCGGAAAACGGTGGAGGTAGGAGGTAGCGCTCTGTTCGCACTGTTCGCGACGCAGCCTCCTGTATTGCTGAAGTCCTGAAACGATGCAAATAGCGTGCGCGCTCGTTCGACCAACCGGAAACCACCAATGATAACGCAATATTTAAATATTGCCATGAAATTTAAATAAGCTTTCAAGGTTAGACCATTATTTTTAAATATATACCTACAATAAATAAGTTTTATTAATAAGACATCATCTAAATAACAAAAAGTGTAGAAGTAAGAGAGCTATCATATTTACTTTAACTTAGAAAAAAATGTATTATTTTTGAATAATACTCATGTGTTTCTTTAATAATACATACATTAAACAACGTTAATTGTTTATGTTTCTGAAAATGTAAAATATATTTAAAAGCATTTTTATCTGCTATAGCAGATTGAAACTAATCCCGAATTATGCAATACTTTATCAAAAATACTTATAAAATAATCTATTGAAATTGAGATCTATTCAAGTTTCACTTCAGTGAGTATCAAGCTTAGTTTTTGCTTATTTTTCTGACTAGTTTTCCGTTTAAGTTACTCAATTCACAATAACAATTACATAAATGATGTCTAATTAATATGAGTAAGAAGAAGCAATTCACATGTACATCAAATTGAATTCAATAAACATCAGTCTATGACTGCCCTATAGATGAGGTCCAGGTTTCCTCTAAGAATGACAATCTACTGTTAAAGTTGTACTTAGTGCATGTTGGTGAACCTACTTCTGGTTTATATAATATTACGAAGAACGCTGAGTTTTTCAAGCTTTTCCACAACGTTTTCCTTCTCCTTATATGTATATGATATACATTTCAATGAATAATAACACGAATGTGCTCGGAGCCTTATGTACACTTCATCCACAGCCTGTTGCTGGTTCGCGAATCCGGCAGGGGGCCGGGGGGCGGAGGCGGGCCGCGGGGCGGGGGCGGCGGGCGCGGCCCTTTGTGGCGGTGCAACCGATCGATAGCGGCTCGCATCCTGTCTGTTCGGGATACACCCGTGTGTTCATTACACAGCGTACACATGACTTTGCAACTAACGCAGTCGGTCCAGGCTTTACACCTCCCGGCTCGACTCCGCGGCGGCCGCTGCCAAGCGCCGGGAGTCAAGTGCTTGTTCGTAATGTTGGCCCGACGCGCCTGGAAAACTTTCTCCTTTAACATGATAGTTTAATCTCCGCTTGTGTACAGACTTACAGTAAGCAATGATTTATATCGAGGTCCGAGAGTCCGATCGCGAGAGTAGACTTATAATTTTGAATTTTTAAACATGGCATTGTTGAAATTGCTTGTCATTCTATCGATTAACTAATAGAAACTCTAAAACATAATATATCACATTATCATATATCTTTTACTATAGACCAGTGTATCTCAAACAGGGATAGCCTTCAGCAGCCCCCCTTGTGCTGAAGGCTTACGGGGTCGGTGAAGAGTCCAGAGTAAATTGGGAGATGTTATCTACATTAGCTTTGCGAGGCCCATTTTCATTTCCCAAATATAAGTAAAAGCTTAATGATTTTCCTAGCCAACCTTTGGTGGGCACTAGAATATTATTGATTCTAAAAGTGGGCGATAGTTGACCCAAGTTTGAGAACCTCTGCTCGTAACCCTACAGTAGCATTTCCCAAACTTTTTTATGCCACGCCCAGTTATGACCACGATTCCTCCTTATGACTATGTTCATGATAAAAAATAATTATGTCGGTTGAATATATATGGTCATATCTATACTAATATCATAAAGATGAAATATTTGATTGTTTGTTTGTTTGTTTGTATTGAATAGGCTCCAAAACTACTGAACCGATTTTAAAAAATCTTGTACCATTAGAATCCTACATTATCCTTGATTAACATAGGCTATATTTAATACGAATAAGAAAAAATAGGTATCTGCGTGAAAACCATTTAAGGATGGCGACTATTTTTATGTCCCGTAGCGAAGCACGAGTGCTTTAGCTAGTCGTATATAAAATACATTAAAAACTGATAGAATCAAATTGAATCCCACAGCGAATAAGCGACATGTCCCTTATAAAGTACACCCTATGTCATGCCATACGCGTGCCAATTTCAACGAAATACCATGTCGTACTTTGTCTCAGTTTCGCGGGGCCTATTCAATAATACATTCGTAAACAACACCTGAGGAGCGTGTCTCGCGTTTTAATGGGACACGCACCGAAAATAGGTGGCACGTCCTTTATATAGGACACCCTTTGCCGGCTACAAATTATCATACGGTGAGGATAGTTGGGACAAGGGTTCCTTTAAGATGAATTTTGGTAACTTAATTATACTGGAAGATGTGTGACAATGTAATTTCTATCCGTTAAATTATATAAATACCTACAGGAATTCTCGAGATACGATTTTTTCGATAAGTTTAAGGGGACGTCAGTTAATTACGTAAAAAATATAAGGAAGAAGGAAGAGATTTTTGAAGTTCAAGTATAATCCCATAAGATCTCGCGTGGGGGTATTTTTAGCTTAATATAAGGTAATTTATTTTTAGTAAGGAACCTTGTAAATCTCAATGTTTCTTTTCTTATTTCGAATCCCACACGTAGTTAGTAGGTGGAGAGGATGTTGAGATAAATCCCACTACATCTGACCAAGGTAGGAGCGGGAGTCTTATTAATTAAAAAAAAACACACTTTCTGCACTCATAGCCTCGCACTAGGATTTTCTCCTGTGTCGCGGGTACCATGGACACAGAAACACCCAGACCCAGAACAAAAATCTAAATTCATCATTCAGATGTTAATCTGGCCGGATTTCGAACCCGGAACCCACTGCGCGACAGACCGGTATGGTGACCGCTCCGCCACGCGGGTCGTCAATAAAAGCCATATAAGATACTAGCTAAAGCACTCTTGCTTCGCTACTGAACATAAAAATAGTCGCAATCTTTAAATAGTTTTCACGCGGATTCCCATTTTTTCTCTTATTAAGTATAACATATGTTCATCAGGAATAATGTAGGATTCTAATGGTAAAAGATTTTTTGAAATCGGTCCAGTAGTTTCGGAGCCTATTCAATACAAACAAACAA
>DWLI01002098.1:0-13848 GCA_018249915.1 Cecropterus dorantes dorantes | reverse complement strand
TATTAATATTATGTCTGAATGATTAATGTCGACTTATTTTAGTTGGTATTTTTAAACATTATACTTATTTAGACAAGATATGATACGTTTTAGTATATGTACCGTAACGTATGTTATTATATATAATTACAGATACACGTATTCGTGCTCGCTCATGTAATGCGCAGGCCGATCATAGTGTACGGCGTGGACATCGTCAACTCCTTTAGAGGCGAGGCGCTCGGCTATGCACGCTTTCAAGGTAACTTAACACTAATTATTACTTATATATGTTCAAATTGTAACGTGACTTTTGCTTAATTATAAAAGAACATTTGTTCATTAAATTGTTTTAATTGTTTCTGTGTTGTAATATTAGTATAGAAGTTAATGAAGTATACAAAATTAACTCTATATTTCTTTAGTTCAAATATATGTACATTTCTTTTTTGTTGTACTAATGCGAGTTGGGATAAAATTATAATATTAGTCCTATATAAATTTGTGACTACCATTATTTATATGCTGACTAGGCTTACTAACAAGCATCTAATGAAATCTCTAACTGCTCGTTACCATATTCAAAATACCTATTAGATGTGTATTTGATGTGTTATTGTACTGTGTAATTCATCGTGTACACAGGCGTATACCTGCCGCTGCTGTGGGAGCCGGCGTTCTGCTCGCCGTCGCCGCTGGCGCTCGGCTACACGCGCGGCCACTTCTCCGCGCTCGTGCCGCTCGAGCCCTACGCGCCGCGCCACGCCTACATCTGCAGGTACGTGCACCGCCGCTGTGGGAACAGGCTATTGCTAACGAGCGACCTAGGTAGCCAGAATTACTGAGGATCGGACGAAACGTACAACAATGTATTCCGCGCCAGCGGGCAACAGACAAAAAAGAAGAGCCTTTGCACGATGTGTAGATGATTTTGTGTTAGGAATAGCAACATGCATGTGAGTAACTTAAGGAAATACCGAGATCGAAGGTAAAACACACGTGAGCTGTTTGAGCCGAAGTGGGTTTTTATCTAGCAAAATGTAAATAATAGTGATCTTGTTTCATTAAATTAATCCTCTTTTCGAGGTGTTTGTATAAAAATCTCTTATATATTTTTTTCTTTGTAGAGAACCACAGGAAGAAAGTGAAGAAATGACGTTTCTACCGTTAACAGACTCCGATGGAAAACTGTTACCTGTCCATTTTCTTACCTGCGATGAGGTTAGTTTATTTTTTTATTTATAAATATAAATTGTGATTTAGTTCATGTTAAGGTTCGTTTACACTGGGTAGACTACCCGGTGTAATCGATTTTACTAGTGTACTACTTCGTCTGTTTAAATCATGTCAATTGTCGATTTTGGCGAGTGACTTTCGCACCTTTGCTCACAATGAACGACGTGACTCATGTGTGTGTGCACGCGCAGATGTCGGACGAGGAGGGCACGGTGCGGCGCTGGGTGAGCGCGGCCGTGACGCGCGGCGGCGCGCTCGCGGCGCGCCAGCGCGTGCACGCGCGCCCGCTGCTGCAGGCGCAGATGCTGGAGGAGTGGCTCAACCACTACCGCCGCCTCGCGTAACTACCGCCCGCCCCCACACCACACACACACACACACATCTTTATTGATTAATAAAATGAGCAATTCCATTACAACATTTGATACACATCTATACTTCAGTTACCGCACGAAAATGTTTGGTAGAAGGACACACAGATAAACATAAGAATACAAAAGCTACCTGATGTACATACATATAGGTAATTTATCTACGTTTCCAGGCAACAAACTCGCGGGCCGTTCCCGCCGCGGCTGCAGCCCGCCGCGGCCGAGTTCTCCAGCGGGCCCGACACCGACGACGAGTGACGCGCCGCCGCGCACCGACACACGCCCGCGCGCGCGCCGGAGAAACGATTTGGATATACCTTAGGTGGCTTACGCTCGCCAAATATAAGCCACCACCTATTAATATATGGAAACATGTTTCAAATGTGTTGACCTTTGCCCAGGTATTTGTACACCATAAAAATGCAAGTACTGTTTTGTTGCTAAGAATTTCATTATAATCGACTCGGTTACGAAACGAAACAAGAATTTAAAGTTAAAATTGCAACACTAGGAAAACATTATGGCGGCGGTAATCATTCTGATAGTTTAATAAATAATTTATGACATTCAGTTGTGAATGGTCATGTAATCGCATGCAATTATATTAATAATGTGTCATAGCTGTCTAAATCAGTGGTTCCGCCATATTGGAAGATGAAGAAAATTTGATTTAAACTGGTTTTGTATGAAAACGTACATGTTTTAATTAATTTCAGTTTTTTTTTTCGGATTATTGAGTTTTTCTCGAATTTTGCGATGGTGTACAATACCTAGCCAAGATCTTTTTTCTTCTGATAATGTTTTACAAGCTTCGGTAAAACATGTATTAAAATTGTAATTTTGTTTGATATATATTAATAACCTTTAAATTTGGACTGAATAGTGTAACATAAAATTGTTTTGAGGATAATTTACAAATCGTTTCTTCACTGTCCGTGGGTATATGTGTTGCCGCACGCTAACAGACAGGTGTTAAACGCTTAGTGTTGCCAGTCGAATCGCATTGCAATGTAAGATATACCTAGGTTCCTTGCTCCATTTAATAAGGAATCGTTTTTTTTTATAAGGACCTTAGGTAATATGACCTCCCCGTTTAGATATGCTAGATAAAAACCAAACGAGCGAATGCATAATAAAATTATATTCATGACTGGCAACACTGAATAGAACTAATACAGGAAACTTTATGTAAAGAATTGGCGAATGTTTTAAAATATATACTTATTTAATAGTAAAGTGATATTGGTCAAATTACTAAAATACAAAAGTGGAATGTATACTTTATTTGAAATCTTAACATTTTCCGCATTAATTTTCCTATCATATGGTATTTGTGCTTAATTTTTTTCTTTAATTAGTACAAGTGTTTATAGGAAATTAGATTTATTTTTAAATCCACGCGTAGAAATCTATACTTTAGTTTGTTTAGTTACTACATTGTGAACAAATAGTTCGATAAATATTTATGCAAAGATAACATGGTAATATTTAATATTGTTTATGTTAAATAAATCAAACAATACTAAATTCGTTTTATGGATCATTAGAGTAGGGTGTTACTGAATATTAAAAAGGAATTCTGTTCGCTGCTTCAAATAGAGACTTTGAATAACATTTTCTAACAATCAAAATTAAAATTTTGAGACACGTACATTATATATTTTTTTCTCCATTTAAAATATTCCGATAAATTTTGCAGTAACTCGAGTAGGCGTAGTTTTAAATAACCTTAGTTAATAATGCATCAGTGAGCCACCGGGCGGATGTTTTAGACTAGACATTTAGACAGACCATTTTTAGTCAACACTGGGGGTGAATAGATTCAACAAGACCTGCCTATTAATCAATAAGTATTGTCACACGAAACACACGAAGAAAATTTAAATTAGTTATTATGGTAATTATTACAACGCTAGCGATAGAAACAAAACACAGAACTACCGATATGAAAGATCACATTTATATCTATCACACTGGCAGTAGTTCAAGTGCATATGCAACATTCAGTGTTGCCAATGTAGAGAATTCCCCCTAAATGTAGGCGTAAACATAGAGGTTTTTGTATTGTGGAAAAATATAAGGGTTTATATAAGCAATAAATGATTATTTTTTTTATTAATTTTTAGAATTTATAGTGCGAATTGTGGGGGCCACTTAGGGGGAAAACATTTAACGGATATAGGAAAGCGAAATCTTTGGCTTTAGGGACAAGCGTACTGCATCTAACTTCCAAAGTTTATATTAAATTATAAGCTTGATTTTTCTCCTGTAAAATCTTATAAATAAAACACAAACACACACATGTATATATGTGTACGTAGAATCTATTGACTTAATTTTTCATTCGTCAAATAATAATTAAAAAAATTTCGCGCGTCATTTGTTTCACTACGTGTAAGTCATGTGTTACTGTTTGCTTCATATGAATTGCATAAATATCGCCACGGGACCGGCTAGTGATATCATTTGGAATGTCGAGGTGATACAGAAGTAGACCTGCAAGATTTACATTTTACTATATGGAACTGATGCAGGTGACAAAGATGTATTGAAAGGAAGAACTGTTTATTATATGTTTTTAACAAATTAAATTACGCGCAAAATTCGATAATATGGTATCTACGTTTTTTTTATTGTGCCAATGAGTTCATATGATTCTATGCAGTTCCACACAATTTAACCATTAGTAACCTGAAGTGTATGTGGCGATTTTTTGGTTCAAAAGCAGTAAATGAACAAAACCTCGAATGTAACACAAATATGTAACCGTTTATAGTATCGGATGTGAATTTGCGACTGTTTTGCAACAGTTTGCGACAGATTATTTAGTTTCAATGATAATAAAATGTACGCCATCAAATACCACTACAGACAGTGCCAGTCCACGTTAGACTTCTTAAAAATATATAGATGTCATCGTAAATGTATTCATAACTTACAGATCGCGGATTGTTGTAGAGCGTATATAACATAACATTCAAATATGATGTGCCTATATGGATTTATCATTTTAAATTTTCAGTTTCAAAGTTAATAAATAATGTATAAATGCTGTACAAAATTTCACCAGTTTGTATGTTACCAAGTTCCGCCAGTTTATACGTACGCTCGCGGGCGAAGCGCTTACACTACAGCTATTGTTTATCCTATTAAAATACTTAAACTTTCCAACAATGCTAGACTACGTGTAGTTGGAGTTTGTGTTATTTGGCATCGGTCAGTGTTGTACGCTCTATAATACTATACGAGTATAACTACAGCGATGGAATATGATATTTGCACCGGGAACGATACTTTAATGTTGCGTGGCTCGAAAAGACTAAAATTAAACGAGTTATAAATTATACGAAAGGATTTGAATTTATTTTTTGTAAGGATAATCTCATTCTCTTAGACCGCCTTCTATTTATAGATTGTAAATTTTATATTATTGAATTATTTCGGCGCCGATTTACTGAACGTTTTGAAGATGTGAGATACACGACGCTTATAATATAGATGTGTAAGGCGCTAATATATCAGATTACTCGATGCATAATTGACCTTTGGCATTATTCATTCAGTTATCATCGATTGATCTACGAAATTACCGTTATATACATGTTAAATGTTTTATACGGCTCAATAAAACATAGTGTTCAACATAAAATTGCGCGACGTTATATTGTGCAAAAAACAGTTACTGTGCTACACTTATTATAAGAATGTGCAATCCGAGTTTTAAAAAGAATGTATTAGCGACCAGCAGCACCTTGTTATGTGTTTGTACACTTGCTTGAAATCCAAAATCGATTAGTGAAACAAAAAACAAAAAATATAAAATAAAGAGTCTATGAAAATAAATATTTTACGACACTGTACAGAGAGTATAAGGTTCTAATATTTATTATATTTTGGGTTGTATATGTAAATAGAAAGAAATTGGTTTGCGAAGTATTAACTCTATAGATGTATAGAAATGCTACTTAGTGCATGGAGGGTTTGTTTCGGGCGAGGGCCAGGTAGGCGCGGGGCGGGCGCGGGGCGGGAACGGGCGGCCAGCTGTGATGTTCTGTAGGCTGTCGTGGCTAATCTTTAAAGCTCTTACTTACTTTACATAGACTAAACTATATCTGATATAAATAGCGCTAGATAATTTTTCACTTCACTAGCTTTAATATACGTAATATACATACTTAACACTTTGCTTGTCTACAGGACGTCACAACGTTGGTGGGCTGTAAGAAGTTGGTTTTATTTTTGCCTTGAAAATAGCGTTTTCCATTATTTCTTGTTAACATGTAAGAACATTTGTTAAAATAGTTACGATTAAAATGGTAGCTAATACAGTTTCAAGATATTTTTGTATAAGAAATTCTGATATCTCCTAAACATTCAATTATAACTATCCCCATACCATAGAACCATGTCTTGGCTGAATTCACTTTTTTGTTAACGAAACACGTACAAGTTAATTTTAAATTATGTACCTATATTACCTACAAATTTTAATCAATAAAGCACTTATTTTATGAAGCGTTTATTATATTTTATTCTATTACCCAAATAAAACACCTGTAAGTATCATATTTTGGTGTAATGACAATGTCCATCCTTCTGTTTTTAACCCACTAGACACGTCTCTGATAAGAATGTTAGGTGTTGGCCATAGTATAAGCCATCAATCTACAACCTTCGAAGGTGGTAGACCTTTTTGTGGTTCGACTCCGGAAGCACCACCGCCACACCTATTTCTGCCTGATAAAAGCAGTATTATACGCTTTTGTGTTCTGGTCTGAAGGATGTGGTAAGGGAGACAGGTTTGACTTTGATCAACCAACCTTTGATCATGCCTAGGGTTGATTAAAGATGTCCATGGACGGCAGTAGCCACTTACCATCAGGTGGGCTCGTTTGCTACTTCCATACTATAAAAAAACCTTTAGCAACAATGGCTATAAAGTACTTTAAGGAGAAAAATATATCGGAAGCTTTTTGGACTTGCCGCGTGCACTGTGCAGTAAGAAGTGCAGTTAAGCTTAACATTTTTTAAATATATATGCCTTTGATAACTCAGACGTAGATTTTCACAAATAGTTTCCTTCATCCTGGTAGTGATAATAGATTCAAATGTGCATACTTACATAACGAGATCTTGTGCCTTGAATCGTTATCCAATCGTTCAGCGTCTGAATGTAATACAGAATCCAATAAAATTATTAAAATAGGGATTAATATAATGTTGCAAAAAAAGGTTTGGTGTGAAAGGTCAGAAATACTAATAACCTTGGTGAATGGCATGGCTTGATATCAGTCGCTGATTCTCAGAGTCAAGATTTAGATATTTGCATCCTCATAAATGTAGATGTTTACCTAAAATGCCACATAGGCTAAAGATCTCTTACACCACTGAAAATCCGTCACTCTTTGTTATACCTCCAAGAAAATAACTGAAAACATTTTAAACAGTATAACTAAATAAATAAAAAATACCTAGTAAATAAAAAAAGTACTCTTGTAAAAAAAAGTAATCTTGATCCCTTTAATTTATTCCCTTTATTATATATATATTTTTTGAATTGCCGCTGTCGAATCTTATTAGCCTTATTGCCATATATATACCAAGACGACATAAAATTTAAAACATATATATATGAGTAAAGGATCTAATCCAACATTAATAAGAAGTAACATACTACTGTAACAACTCTACGTTTGCGTTTCCCAAGCGTAAAAGGACAAATAGGTACTCTTAGCGCATGAACAGACTTCACACATGACCGGTTTTGCATTTACGTAGGAGCACGGACTACTAAATTACAAATTGCAATTTGATATTATTGTGTTTCTAAGCGCTATGCTTCGACAGTAATAAATCACGATTTCAAGAGCGTGATCTTGCATTTATATCAGTATGAAGTATGAAGTGCGGCTCGGGCGAACCGTTCGCAAGATAAGAAATGAACGCATTCGAAACGACGCGAAACTTACGAACGCACGCGCGCTTTCTGACAGCTGCTCTGTGATATAGAAGGGAGCGCTGAGTTGCAATTTTCATTAAAATTAAATTAAAACCGGGTTTTATGAGTACAACTCTAGTTTATTCTAAGCAATATAGTGTTTGTGTGTACATACGTATATTTTGTGATGAAGTTTAACAGATTTTCTTAGTGAATAGCCTGTTTGTTCAGCGGAGTGAGCGAGCGGCTCTAACAAAATGGGTGAGTTAGCCGGCTATCGGCTTTTTTTCATTATTTAAAAGAATTCGTGGCGACTGAATAGATCTGTGACCTTCTACTCAACACGCGAGCACTGCCGGTTTACTATTTCTTATTCAAACGTAAAAAGTCTCGGCAACTTGTTTTGGTGGAAGTATCGATTTTTCTCATGCGTCCCTCTTCCCGGACTAGGTTAAAATAATTACGCCTGTAGCTTAACATCGTCGAATATTTAATATATTTGTCGCATTATGATGCAGTTTTCATTATATTTCGTATATCATTTTATTACCGAAAATCGAGATTCTTATAGGAAACATCGTATCAGCTCACAATTCGCTCTACATATATTAATTGCTCTATTTGTAATACTTAAACATGCAACAGTTAGTTATTATATTAATCCTGATAAATGAAATATTAACATTTTGCACATTTTTCAAAATAAAAATTGAATATTACGAATATTTACGTGCAATATTTGGAGTATTAAAGGCTGTAATGCAATTAGTATTGTGGTGCTAAGTGATTAGTGGCAGCGCGTCAGGTGATTATATCACAGCCAGCAAGTAGCAACACACTAATCATACTGTCCTTGGACGGCCTGAAAAATGAGCACTGCCCAGTTACTATATGAAGTAAAATATCTTTTAAGATACATGATCTTCCTACCTATGTATTCCTGCATGTAATGTCCTGAAAAGATTAGTTTATCATGATAACATAATCAGTGCAGTCAAATTAAATATCAAGGTGATTTTTGACATTGTTTGATTTCACTAATGTGTAGCAAATGTATAAAGTAGATTGTGAATTTTTCAATAAAGTTTTTATATATTTGTATAATGTGCTAAGTAAGCATATTCTAACTAGGTAAGCATATTTTTTCTTTATAAACTATAAAAGAAAAAATATGCTATAGAGTAAAAATATATCACGTCACATAGAATTGCTACTTTGTAAAGATTAGTACAATTAAATATAGTCTCATAATTTTTAGTCTATGTAATAATTAATATAAGTATATTCTAAATACCGGACAATATTGAATAAGTACTCACATGAAGATTTACAGAAGCCACTTGGCTGTTGTTATCTGTCCTTGTTAATTCATTTACATTTCTACACATATCCAGTGAGGAATGTTGTGTAATATATATTTGGCAGTTATCATAATGGTTCTTGTAGATAATAAGCATAGACTTAATATTCATATTATGTAAATTTTTGTACAAGATTTCAATGTCTTCTTAGTTCTTGAAAATGAAGGAGTAATTGTAGTTTTTATCAGTAGCAACTGATATCAATACACTTTACACTGCATTGAAATAATGCATACTGTGTAGAATTTAAGCATCTGATAAGATTAATAAGGTAATCATATATAGGGCTCGCTCAATATGATGACAGGTGTGATGGGGAACATTGTGGGTAAATTCTTAATATTAATAATACATACTTTGCTCTACCTCGAGCAAAGTTTAATAAAGTTGACCCTTAAACTTAGCACTTCTAGTACAAATACTTAAGTCCCTTAATATACATGTTTTACTGACATCTCTTATAGTTATAATGAAGAAATGAATGCCATACATATTTAATATTTACTTATATATAATTTCTTTGGAAATTATATAAATTGCAGGTGAAAGGAAAATAAATGAAAACCCAAAAAACAGAATGTTATGTCCTATATAAACGGTATTAATATTTGTCATTAGATAAATCTTTACCCAAGCCGAAAGTTATATCATACAGCATGTTGTGTTTCTGATTAATGGTCTGTAGTTTATTATTAGATCATTAAATTTTATTAGTAGTGGGATTTTTGTTGAGGTGAAAAGGCTATCTATTTATATCGTATTTATTACCTATCTCATTCATTTTGTATGAACATACACTAAAATAATTAGGAATTCAGAACATTAAATAATATTACTTGCGTAAATAATATAAAATTATGTTTCTTTTGCATTGTTGAAGCAATATTAATTATTTGTATGTCTTGTTACATGATTTTATTTATTTTGATAAGAAAGTGATATTGAAAAGAAAGTGTAGGAACTCTATTATAAATATGGTTACATGTAGAAAAATATTGTCATTAAAAATATTGAATACTTATTGGAAGAAACTTATTAGAAGTAGTGCATTGTAAAATTCGACAACTCAAAATAATTACGATTGGTAGTAGACCCACAAATATATTTTTGGAACAACAGTAATAAATGGACCGATTCCGCGATAATATTAGTCTAAAATAGTTTCTAAAAAGGCTATAGACTGCTTTACTCATAAATTTTATAAGTATAGGGAATATTTCCGTACGTACAAAAGATAACTACGTTTTATAATATGAAATTAAATAATAAAAACCAGTAATATGAATGACTGGCATAATGAAATCAAAGTATATGAGCACTCACCGTAATGAGATAGTTTAATGATATACGGGAGAACCTATCAACTTATGAACGCTCATAAAACGCGCAACTTGAGTATTTCAAATCAATCATACTACTTACAGTTTGTCCAATATACGTGTACCTCTGAATCTCTCTATTTAAACACGTGATTAAGCTCGCGACGCCCGTCGCAAATGTCGCAATCAACAGTGCTCGTTTTTTCGCAAACTCAGCACGCCGAAAAAATATAATTCAGTAAAAAGTCACGGAAGGTATGAGTAACTTTTTACTTTGGACAAAACCGCCCAAGTGAATTCTGTAAAATTCAAAATGAAATAGTACGTATCAATTCATGTTTTTGTTTATGAAACATATACATGAACATAAAATTTAAAAAAATACTCAGTCTGATTTTACGGACGTATTATTTTATTATATTTATAAGTATAGGTGGGGTCAGGTCGGGCTGGTCGTGCAAGTGGGTCAGTTTGGCAATTAATGCAAATGCGTTACCGTCCGCAGTGAGCTCGATACTGCGCCCCGCGCTGCATTCACATGTTGGTCGAATGCAGCCATCGCGAGATCAACTGTAATTCCTTAGGACTTAACCAAATAATTTGTTATTAATAGGGGATTATAATTTTTACTATGAATTGTGTAAATATCTTTTATATTTACTTATCTCACGAATCATGTACATAAACCAGAATGCAGGTGCAATGATACTTCGTAGATTAAATCTTAGTAGGATAAGGCCCTTATGTGTAGGTAAGCATAGTACGATTTACCTTGCTTCAAACACATCACCTCGATTTCTGCTATTATGATCAGTTGTGGTGGTGTACTTTGCAGTTGAACCACATAGAACTTATTACTTTAATTGCATCTTTCCGACAAATTCAAAACTAGATGCCCTAATGCGGTCTTAGGAGGATTGTACTGTACTATATTACTTTTTGTTTGTGGCATCTGGATTAAAAGGCAATTATATAAAAGTGTGACCGTTATTAGGAATATCCGCTGTGTTGCTACCACTGGGATTAGCCGCTTAAGGGATATGTTCGGGGATTTATGTTGGATATGTAAGACTTATCGCAAAGCTTAGCAGAAAAAGTATGTGTTGTAGAACTTGAGGATAAGGTTGGAATCCCACCAGAGATTTTCGAGCTATGTACGTGTGGCAAATGCAGCAATACGATTTTTTGATTTTCGTTGATTAGCATATCTTAGTTCTGGTGGAAATGGGCCCAGGATATTTTTTTAATCTGGTGGGATGCGGCCTAACGATCGGCCCGGTGTAGTTTGGTATCATAACATTTTCATAGTACATCTTATTCGATTAGTTTCGATTTCACGCACCGCTTAGTGGCCTCTGGTGCTCTCTATAAAAATATATTGATGATTGCTGATTAACAATGAAGTACGCTTGCAGAGTCATTTACGAATGGGAATCATTAAATAAAATGAAGGTGCGTACAAAACAAAATATAAAAATATATACATAGCTTCATAAATTTTAGTGTTATTGTTTTTTACCGAATAATACGACATAATACAGTTTTAAATAGAAATTGTAGTCACAAATCATGTAACAAACAAAACGACGGTAGTTACAGGGAGAAAGAGCCATTTCCTTACATAATCCGAATCCGATGTATGAAGTCAATTTGGCTAGGTTGCCAGTGTTCTTGCCATTGGGCCAAGGATTCTCGAGTTCGTCGACCGGGTAATGGCATTGCGGCTGGCAAATACTTCAGTTACGTGAACTTTGTGAACTGTAAGGATTTTTCAGGTCAACTCATAAAAATATGTTTGGTTTACATTTTTATTATATGGCGTTAAGAGACGTTTTACAAGTATCGCACGCGAAGAACGAAAGGGACCGACCACAATATTTCGGTAAATTCAGTTGAATACTTGTAACTTCTATAAATAAATAAGCCAAATAAAAAGTGAAGATCGTGCTCGAAAGAGACAAACATAAATGTACCGTTCCTTTAATAACCCAAAATGCAAACTTACATTTGTTATTTCCACAAAATGAAATTTTCGCATTACTCTCCTTTTTTTCTCACCGTATGCGTTCAAGTATCGTGATAGCGTGATTTATATTGTAGCATTTCTTAACAGAGTAAAGCAATACTTTTCTCTATTCCACCACGTTGCTCCATTCCTAGTTAACGGAGAAAAGCTGTAGTAGACGGAGGACAGTTCAATGACCAATGCATTTAGGATTAATTCAATTGCTCTTAATGTTTATCCAATTATTATAATCGGAACCAAAGACAAAAGGTTTCTTTCCTCAAAACGCGCATGAAACACGCCAATAGCCGTCACCCATCCAACAACAGACAGCGCTCTACATTGCTTAATTTTATAGCTCATTTGCGGCCTATATTTCACGAAGGGGTAGTTAATGCCATTATGTAAAGTTAATTCGAGCGTTCGCTATTGTTCGCGTGTTTCGTCGACGTTGTGAGCGCGGTATCTCCGCCCGAGGTGGTTGAGCAATGTTCGGGATTTATGGCTGCTTTAATGCATTATCCAATGTACAGTCTCGATAATGCGCTTTCGTTGCTATTGTCATTTTGTGTAATAAGCACACACTATACATAAAAAACAGACACAGGCTTGTTCACCGTGGGGTTGCGGGCGGCAAGAGTGGGAGGTTCGAGGCGTTCAATCAAGCGACCCCGGGAAGGACGGAGGTATGTGTGGTCGCATACCGCTGTAAAGACCAGATGGTGCGGTGCACCTAGCCACTCATCTGGGTGGAGCTCAGGTGGTGGTGTAAAGGAACGCGCTCAGAGGACTCTTCCTTCGCAGATCTCGGATTTCTCTTTGTAGAGCCGACCACGGCCACCTTTTAATGCGTTAAAAATCCCACAAAATCCGTCGTCGCTCTCACTATTCCCGATACCTTCGTTCGTATCGTACTTTTAAAAATCACAGCAGTTCATACAATATGAAATTTGGAAGGCGTACATGTTCATGTATTTCGGTGTTAAGATGCGGATATCCGTTGACTACCATTTGAGGTAGATCATCATAGTGCTAGGAGTGCCAACGCATGAGCTTCAGATCGGCTTCAGAGAACCTCACTGCTATGTGAAGCCGATTACAGATGTTCATGGGCAGCAGTTATCACTTGCCATCAAATGGATTGCATTCTCATTTGCTCAATAAATTTTATAAAATAAGTAGTTTTTTTAGTATTCCATCGTTTAGCCTTACAGGATCATTTCAGAATATAATTTTTTCGGGTTCGAATGTCACGCAGTTGAAATTGATCTTTCGTTACATGTCAATTACATCCTTTGTTATAAATTATCGAGAGACAGACGAGGAGGAAACAATATACATCCTAGAGTTATTTGTAAAGATATTAAAAGTGCGTGTAAACTGTTAATCTACTCTTTGCCAAGGAAAGCTATAACTAGCAACCAAAACAGTTTTGAGACAAGATACTATACTTACCATACGATTGTGAAAGTTAATTTTACAAACATGTCGTCGTCAACCCTTATTGTGCCCGTCAACCCTTATTGTGCTCAAATTATTGTGCCACTGCTGGCACGGGTCTTCTCTCAAATTGAGAGAGTTTTCAGGCCATAGTCCACCAAGTTGGCCAAGTGCGAATTGGTAGACTTCACACACTTTT
>DWLI01002097.1:0-13855 GCA_018249915.1 Cecropterus dorantes dorantes | reverse complement strand
GGACAGCAATCTGGATGCCACTTTTTATATTTAAAATTATTTCAATGTAGGCACGTAATTATGTTGTGAAAGTTTATTAATTATGTACTATTTCTGGGATCTCTATTTATGTGTTGAATGTGAGTTGGCAATGTTGCATACTGGAAACAGTATTAGTAAACAAACATATTTAACAGATATATATTTTTTACACACATATATCTTCTTAAAACTTTAAAAAAGCTATGTGGTTATAGGAGGTTCCCAACAGTGGGACAATAATGGGGTGATGATGATCGGTAGTTGTTCTAGGCTGAGGAATTTATACATTGCGTACCTATGACAAAGTATTATATTATATTGGAATTACATGTATATTAAAACTTAATTGACTTCATAATAACCTATAAGTCGTTTTTTAACAGAGAACTTCTAATGAAAGTATTAAAATATATTAGGACTATAGTATTGAATATATTAGCGATAGTGTAAATTTCTCTAAGATAATAGCCGTAAATAAAGTCGCGGTTTACGACAAATCAATGTTGATGTAACGATGCACTCTGGGTGTATATTGTGATAACCTCAGCGCCTTCGACTCGAGGAAGTACTTAGGGACATACAAGAAAATAATCACGGTATATCTCGACCCTTTGTTATTACCTGCTTCCTATGACTTTTTGCTTTATGACTTGAAATAATTTATTGACTGAAACTTCATTAGGTATATTTGTGAACTACAATAACACTGCTTGTGATATATTTAGTTTGTAACTACGTGTTATTAGTTAGTAGTAAAAAAATCATAGATTTAAATGACTACGTTTTTATTTTTAGTAAGAAAATATTAGATACAATACTTAAGTGTTAAATGACACAAAAAAATAAAACTGTATAATTTTATTTTGTAAAGCTAGTGTCTATTAAAACTTTGGGTACAAAGTACTTATATATATATAGGTATATTACACTGGTAGTATAAATCATAGACTTTTATGCTGTAGCAAGCATTTTGAAGTTACGTGAATAGCATTATCAACTCTATTCATACTGTAAGGAATTGAATCGGTACGACTTTCTTAGCATGCTATAGCATTAGTATAATTCTTCATGACTTTTCATTCATGTCTAGGGACAATAATGGTTTGATTATTTTATATTTCTATTACTAAGAAAAATACAAGTGGTAGTGTCTGCAAAAAACGTTCTCACACATTAAGCGTATAAATAAGCGAGATGTACTCATTTAAATCACAACGTTCTGCGTACGGAGACGAGCATGTTTAATACACCCTTTAATTGATATGTTGCGTGTTGAGTTATAGTACCTGATCCCGGGCCAAGCGTGTACCTCGGGCAATTCTATTGGGCAATTTATTTATATTGATTCTCATACTATATCTATCTAGCTATAGACAACGCCGGACTACTTTATGCGCTAGCACTAAAAGGCGTAGTGATATCATAAATGAATAAAATTGAACTGGCCAATATTATAATATCTTCTTTATGTTGACGCTGTACAATTTATAGTTTAGCTCTCTTATTGCCTCCTTAGATATATTTTATTAATTTAACGGGAGTATTACGATTTGAGAACATTAGAATATTACGTGTTTAATGTACTTGTATCTGAAACAGGGTGTAAAATTGCTCCCTTATAATGTAGTAATTGTATTTACAGAAACCTATTTTTTTCCTAGTCGCGGCACTGAATTATAGCAAACTAGCTTATTCCAGCGGCTCAATTATCTTCAGACTCGTTTATCACGGCAATGAGTATCTTATGTGTTTATCCAGATCGTAAAGTATCTTTGTGCCAAATTTCAGTAAAATTAGACCAGTACCATTTGCGTGAAAGAGTAACAAACACACATGGATCCTCACAAACTTTTGAGCTTCATGTGCATATTTTGGCCTTTATGACTTAGTAATGTATATTTATAACAATAAGATTTTATCTATGTCATGTGTGGAATACATTTATAACCCCTGTTAGACGGTAAACAAATATATTGGGCTATTTGTTAGCCCTATAAGATACAGTACTCAGCATGAGGTGTATTTTAAACTTATCTGATTACTATTTTATTAAATAAATGAGCATATATTTATTTTTCTTGATATTACACATAAAAAGTTGTATGAACCCAGACCAACAACATTGTATAAAATACCAAAACCACACTAAATAATACATTCCAGTGGAGTCCTCAGGGGTAGCAACGTATTTATTGCTGACTCTAGGTAGGAGTGTAATCCATAGGCGGCAGTGGCCACTTTTCATCGAGTGGACTTATAAACATTTATAAACAAAACTCTATCGACTAACACAGTGACCTGACCGTCCATATAATATCGGCAATGAGGCACGCTACGTTTCAATTTATGTCTTGATTAGCCTCTGATTACACGGTTCATTTGGGAGCGACGTGCACGTTAATCTTTCCGTGCTGTCACAACAAACAGACGAACAAGTTTTTCCCAAACCACTCGTGGCTCGTAGCTAATTTATTCAGTGCAGCGTGTGTCCGCTAGCCACCAATTTGTCATGGATAAGTTCTCTATTAGTTTAAGCTATCGACGCGGTGGGTGTTTGGAAGTGTATTTATAAATGACTGTGCAATTATGTATTTGTTTGTCTTATAGTACATACTTATGTTTAGACATATAAACATAAATGTACTGTTGAGTATATTGCATATTGAATTTAGCGTAGCTACGTAAATAGAAATATACCGAAGTTATACCCAATCGTCAAGTAATTATATGTATATAAATGATTTATTAAAATGCAATAGGCGTAGAGTTTCAGTAGAAAATATTTATTTTATTTTTAACTTCAAAATAATATCATATGAAGATGAAACTTAAGAAACATAATAAATTTTATATATGGTAGTCAGTCATAAGCATATATTTGCTTTTTCCATTAAAAGTAAGGCTATACGGGCTATAAGTTACAGTATGAAGTCGCATATATTACCAGTAACTAAGAATGCCAATAGCGTGAGAACTGGCAGTAAGCACTTCAAAATTATTCAAAATCCGTTCGATTCACGTCCTTGATGCGTGACCAGTTAGCAAATCGGCCACCAGTACATGGAATCACTTGCGTTGTAATCGAACCGAGACTCTTATAAAGATGTCGTTACTGACCACACGAACAAAGGGTTATATGAAAGATAATTAAAATAAATCTGAGCTGACAGCTATTTTACAATACGATTAGAACTCATCGGCCCGTCTAAACCCTGCGGTTTCACGCAGTTTAAATAAAAAATACCTACAAAAGCATATCTTTAGTACAAAAAAATTGTTACTTCTTTCATAAAAAATGATGTTTACTACTTTAACATTGGTAAAGATATATTGAATAAATCGTGTACATAATTAACTTATAGGATCAGACACTACTGGATTCGTCTGATCAATGTGATGATAAAAATAGTGCCCTTATGATTTATTAATATTAACATTTTATAATCGCGGAGTAACACCAACAAAATATATAGGTACATCCAAGCTAGGACTTGCGTTATTTTGCTACATGCATTCAGGCGTGTATCCTCGCGTACCTACACTCGCCGGACACGTGTTCAGACTGACAACAAAACGTTCTCTGTAAAGCTTTCCAGTGTACAACCAACTAACACAATAAAACTTTAAAAGGATAACGTTTGAGCAAGGGTCTTATTATAAAAAGCCTTTTATTCTGCTTAATTACTTCTGACAAATGTATAGGATCTTATAAAGCGGTTATACAGGTGCATGCGTAAATGATTGAACCAGCCGTGCCGTACCGAATCGAATACGGTATCGATTCAAACCGGCGACGAACGTTGGCGGAATCGAGAACGCGGTTAAGATTTTGTAAGGGCGATATATAGGTACATAATTAGCGGGACGGAAGCCGGGTAGTTAGTGTGAGGGGCGGGATGTCGTCGTAACGATAAATCATAAGTGTGCAAGAGTCGCTGGGCGGACTGTGGGCGGAGCGAGTGATTTTTAAACGGTTTTTTGAGTTTCACAACGGCCAATGCCCGAGTTCATTCGGGCATCCTTTTTTGGTGCCTCGTCAACGTGGCGACACTTTTTCGTTAATTAGGAGAACCATCATTAAGGATAATTTTCCGGACATTCGTGTTTAAATGCTAGCAATATTGAGATGTGACGTCAATGCATGTTTCCGCTAAGTCCTTTTAGTGGATACGTTTTTGTCGTTTGTATCAAGAGGCTGTGAATAGATTTGTCATCTGTGAGTGAAATGTTGAGATACCATGTTAATTTATAGTTTTTCGTGTCGATTGTCACCCTACAGTTAGGTACTAATTAATACCCCTGCGTCCGCAAGCACCGGCATGCCTCGAGTTTCGGCATGTATTTGGGCTTGCGTGCTTGTTTTTGTGTCGTATCCTTTCTATTGTTCTCTGTCGTATCACAACATGCTTTCCTTAATTCGTTCTCACTGCCACATAAGCTCTGAATACTGATTGCTGTCGAGAGCTAGAATATAAAATATTATATTAGGTGCATAAACGTTACTTATAGAACGAATATGTTCTATCAGTCTTATATTATATACACTCATCGTATTAAGTATTTCATTGTTATCTAAAATAAACATAGAATAAGTATTTAACCTTGTAGAATGAAGAATCTGTCTAAGCTTTTTAGCTTTAAGCTAAAGTTTATATGCTTCATTAAAGAATTACTTTGAGATATTTTCATATTTAAAAAAAATATGTTGGAACGCTCAATTTATCCGTTACAGCTGCATTTTCCCAGGTCTGAACAGAACAGGCATCGAGTATTAACGATTATCCCACTTTAGTTGTCATTTGATACATTAATAACAATATTGACTTTAAATTTGAAATTTCTAGTAATATTTATGAGTATGTCTTACGGGATCACTTGCTTTGAATGAACAACATAACTAAAATTGTGATAACTAGAGTAGATGGTTTTAATAAATTATACCTCAGATATGGAAAACGACTATATCTTGAAGCCTTTAAATTCAGTTCAGTAGTTTTTGTTTGATGCAATTTCAACACATAAATTTAAGTTGTAAAAATTATATAAATTTCTACTATTACTTACTTTAAGTCACCCTATTGTTTTGAAAAAATATCCCGTGAACAGATACGCGGAGTTTTAATTTTATTATATGTATGAATGAAAAAATTACAACAAGTTAGGTCGAGAATCGAATCCAAAACTTTTCATTCATGGCAACCAGACAAGCTGGTCATTATTATTTTTTGAATCGCCATTCGATTGAGATACTAACTAGTTATTACAAATTTAAGATAATATTTAAAATACTTCATACAACAGATCACCTCGGGGGCGTTACTACATCTACTTATTTATATGAGATAAAAATTCAAAACCAGTTTCATCTCACCGCTTGGTTCTAACAAGAATTTTTGACTTACACAAAAATAAATACTGTTTACGAAACATGAGAAAGGCAACGTCGTTGTATTATAAAAAAATGGTTGGCTCAATTTTGATCTCTACATTGAGTAGTCAAGATTTGTTTTCGGTCATGGCTCGTTTCGGTAGTTAATTCAAAATGAGGATGAAATGAATAGCAATATAACAGTATTTATTATGACATTCAATAGTAAAGTACAAAATTGATTTTATCCGTGCTTCCCGACGTGCAATATGTGCATACTTTGAATTCTACGCCGGCTCTTAAGGTCTGTTGCTAGAATAATTACGTTCACGATGTTAATTTAAGCTTAATTCTCGTGGATGTATCTTAGTATCTCGAATAGTGTCCACTTTATTTTATCACAAATTGACAGTAGGTAGATCAAGGTTTATAAATGTGAACTAGAATGAGTACTCAGTACTTGGTATACATCGATACACGTTAAACGAACAAAAAGATTGCCTGATAATTATAATTAACAATTTCTGACTTTTAATTCAGTTTGTCGTGTTTTGTTTTGTGTTAAAGTAAACTTAACATATTTAATTGGTATGATTAATCGGTACTTGTAAAACTTAAGTTCGATGTATAAAGAGGTAGTGTAGATAATATTTATTGATTGGTTTACATTGGATTTCACAGGGGTGGTCGAGAAAAAATGTAGAAATTACAACATTTACAGGAGTTGAGCGCGCCATCTATACTTGAAAGTTGTCTAATTTCAAACTATTAATTTAACTTATTAATCATATGGACGTATATACGGAAATGAAGTTTCTTTTTTGTATGTGTAGGTATTTTTTATAGTGAACTGATCTTTCAACAATACAATATACACGCCCATAGGCAACTTTAATGCTTGTAGTGCACTCGTACTTCTCGTCGCACTCGTCAGTATTTATCGAAAATATCTAGTGTACCGGCGCAAAAACTGAAAAACCGTGCGGGCAGGCTCGTTAGTAATACGTAATTAAGTTCCATGACAACGCAGCGCATAGCACTTTGTCCCCAAGTTTACGACAACAACTGGCCGTTCGATAAGCCTGCGCTTTATTTGTCCCATGTCTCTTTGAGTAATCGGCCAGATACTTGCTATCTTACTTCGCAGTAAAGGTGATTTTTATAGCCTCCACAAAGGCTCATGGATGTACATCTTTGCGATAAAGTAAAATAGTAAAATCTTAATTCCGATTCCAAGGGACGTTTCGGAATTGCGTTAATTTATAATCCGCTAGCGGCTAGAGAATTACCTCCATTTATCTACGCCCAGCTTCGACCGTTTTTTTAAACGTATATGTGGTATTTCCTTTTTGTTACTTGTAAATTGCGTAGACGAAGTCATCCTAAAAGTTACACTCGTTATGTTTGGAATGAATAAAATATAGTACGAGATAGTACGATTTTAGTACCCGTCAATAAAAAACATCATCCTTCCGCATCGTTTGAGAATCCATAACAATAATCAAAGTGTCAATAGTTATAAACATAAATAATAGTTTACTTGTTACATTCAACCTTAGTTATATAAACCTGAACACAAATAAAGTACAAGGGACTAATTAAGTCAAGCCTGTCCGTAGAGTGGATCACCTGGGAGAAGAAAATACTTAACCAATAAATCATTTAACTCTTACGCAGCACAAACGCCATAACTCAAATGTCATTTTATGCGTACATTTCGCTGGGGCACTAAAATGCGGGTTATTTTAGTGGACTGTGGACAATAGAGCGAGTACGAGGCCGCGGTGCCACGAGGCGCGGACGTAAAAAAAAGAAATACTCAATAGTCCTCGACTGCCCACACGCCTGCCTATGGCCACTCAATCGTTCGTATCCCACTAGCACCGCACAAAAACTCAAGGAGACGAAACTGGGTGTTATTGTAGAAATATTTTACTTTTATTTTTTGTCAGCTCCTTACGCTTGCGCGTTATTTATTTCTTCTTACCAGTAAGGCTCTTAAAGGATTATGCGCAGCTGAAATAGTAAAAAATAAATATCCGTAAGTAGATAATGTTCGCAATTGAATAAAAAGTAAAATTATCCTAACTTTTAATTCCTCTTAAAATTGAAATGAGCGTTAATCAATCTTATTCAATTTATTCATTATTTATGGTGTGTTTCTACACTGCAACTCCGCCCGCCAACAAAGTTGTCAAGAAATTATTTGAAACTGGTATATTTTTCTGTGAGTTTTGTATATTAAGCCGCGCATTCTTACGACTTTGAACTAAAGTTCTAAATAGCGGGCAAGATTTTTTTTACAAATTCATCTTTTTGATTTTATTACACGTAGGTATAGATTGTAAATTATGAAGAAATTAAAATTCAAATTTAATTTTTTAAATAACAAAATGATGGATGACTTATGTGATCATTTATTCGTAGGCTACTCGACACTTTTTTGTCCTACTTAGCCCGAGCAGTGACACAGCGCTAACTCTTAGAGATACTTCGATTCTATGAGTTAACTTTAAGTTGAGGCCTACTAACGAGTAACAATTGACTCGAACATTTTTAAGTGTATAAATATTTTTACGAGCTCCAACTTATTGTTATTTCTTTCGTATATATAATTAAACTTGATATGTACGTAGGCGTCGAACCTTTATTTAAATCGATAGAATGCTCTCATATTATATTGACTTGATTGATTATTGAATTGTGACGTAAACATATTCCTTATATTGCAAAGCTTTTATTATGAGAATAACCTTCCGATGTTGTAAAGTAGTAAAGCTTATAAATAATAGATTAATTTAATCAAGTATCTTTAGTTCCCTATTGCTTAGCAGTCTCTCTTCATTACTGGGAGAATCTACCACGCTGCTTTAGTCCGCATTGAGGGTAAGTTAAGGGTGACGACCCCAGTGGCGGAGCGGTCACCATACCGGTCTGACGCGCAATGGGTTCCGGGTTCGATCCCTGGCTAGACAAACATTTGAATGATGTATTCAGATTTCTGTTCTGGGTCTGGGTGTTTGTGTATACGTCTTTGTGTGTCCATGGCACCCGCGAAACAGGAGAAAATCCTAGCGCGGGGCTATGAGTGTAGAAAGCGTATGTGTGTGTGTGTGTGGGTTTAGTGAGAACTCTTCGTGGTTCGTGTCCGGAGGCACTACCACCACATTATTTTTTTCTGTATAACAGAAGTGTTAAACTGCTGTGTTCTGGTTTCAAGGTTGTGGTGAAGATATAGTTTTCGATCGTTTTTTAAATTGATCGTCAAGGATAGCTATATTTCTGGGGATGTTAGGACTACCGGCAGTCTTCCGAAGTATGACGCCATACCTGAAAAGGGTAATAACGTACGTGAAAAATTAAAGATGCATCCTAATCCAGCCTGAACCCGTTTTTTAAATGTTTGCTTATATTCAAAAAATACACGTGTTAAAACTATACTCGTATATGTATGTGTATAACATATTACTAGAGATAACATTTTAAAAATCCACCTACGTATAAATATAAATGAAAACAGAATAAATAAATTTCATGTTAATCCAAATTTATTATCACATATTTATTCACGTTCACAAGACTTAAAAAAGTTATAAAAATATTTATATTAGCCTACGTGTTTGAATAAATTATTCTTCGAAAATTCTAGACTCCAGAGTTATGACGATACTTTTAAGAAAAATAATTGAGAAATAAATTAAATTTACTATAAATATTTTTGGCTTGAAAATAACTGTTTTTAGCTCAAATACTAGAGTCTCTGTCAATATTTTAGTACTTTTTACTGAAAGTCTTTCTATTCTACTAAAAATGTATATTTTAAGTGTATACAAAATCACAGACATTTTAAAGGGAAATTCGACGGTCGACGAATACAAAAAGGTTAACTATTTTCGATGGGTTTGTGCAATGTGATGACCAAAAAAAATCTTCGATCATTACCGAGATCAAATTTTATCAATAACTAACTGTGCCACGCCTTCAAGCTCGTTTCAGCCATAACATAAAGAAACATAGCATGTTATGAAGCCTAAATAGCCTTACTCAATAAATTTACTATTTAACACAAAAATATTATTTCAATTTGAACCAGTAGTTCCTAAGATTAGCCCGTTCAACCAAACAAATTCTACTGCTTTATAATATTAGTAAAGACAAATCGCTTGAAACTATGAGCATAAAAGTCTAATATAACATCAACGTGAAATGTCTATCTGAAATATTTTTAAAATAATATAAGGACGTATGTAAATGTCGGCTGACACATTCAGTTCGTGATATTACGACAACAAAAAATACATCATGTTTTTTACCGTATATTAATCGAGACAAGTGTTCGTGGAGTCGTAGCAAAGCATGTACTTAATTATTTTAATGACGTAAATATACGTCACACATAATCACATAGTACTCTATTACATTAAATGTATGGTCTAGACTAGACAATTTTTGTAGAGTTATTGTGCATCTTCCTAGTCGGGGCTCTTAAAATTATTGCAAAGTTAAGGGATTAAAATGTACTAACATAAACGTATATTTTTATGTAATAGAAAATGCAAACAAGCGTACAATCCATCTCGATGTTAATTAGTTAAAAAAACTGAAGTTTATAAAACTGGCAGTAAAAAGGGTGTTTAGTCTAAGGAAACTAAACTAAAAAAACTTTTTATCACCAAATGCAACTATTCCTTACAAGAGTTTTTCGAAGGACTTCCATTAATAACTGTAATTAAATTGGGTTTAAATAATATTACGTACATTACAGACATTGCACATGATTTATATTAATAATTAAGTACTATCTACTATTATTGTTATTTTTTTACATTGCATTGATATTATATAACTAATTCTATCTATCTGTGACATTATATTGCAATACCCTACCAGGGTGCATGCTTGCATTAACATTTATAAGACTTTTAGAAAATAAGCATGAGCAATAAATATATTGAATTTTGAATTTAAGTTAGTAGTGCTTTAAGTTGCTGTTTTCTGGACATTGAGCATCTCGCATTTGTTTAAGATAAAATAACAACATGTGTATGATATTTTTAATAACTGCTTTATAAGTTACTAGTATACTCAGCTATATACCGATATAGGCCGCAGGAACATAATCAGGTAGGATCTAAGATTTTTTTCCATCCATTGGTCACTTTGAGATGCACTATTCACATTAGCCTCCCCTAAGGAGGGATGAGGTCAAAAGTCACTGCTCCTAACTTGCGAATTGATGACCGCATTGGATATTACACAAGAAGACACGTCTATCCAATTCATGGCTCTTGTCCCTTAGTCTTGTATAGACGTCGTTAACAGATCTTCTACGGCATACACGGAAGAGAGGAACTGGTAATACGTAGTGGTGAAGGGGGTACTGATTTACCGAAACTTAGTTGGATGTTTTTACACCAGTCTTAGGGTCTCCAACAGAGGTTAACAACGTCTATACAAGATCCATATAAACAACCGAACGATGAATTAGAAAGTGCCATTCGAAACACGCACGCATTCGGAAGATCGCATGAAATTTTGCCACTAAAACTCACATCACAATATAAAAGTTAGCTGGAACATTGTCATAGAATTTTACTATGAAAGTCATGGACGCCCCAATATTATTGCGTGGACCAAACCAGCTGAAGACCATCAGAAACTAGGGTTATTTATGAGGGAAGAAGGCAAAATTACCGATAGGAAACTAGTCAACGTGTACACTGCTACTTGATAGCAAATTGCCTGGAATGATTGCCTCTGACTTGGCCCCACATAGTTGTCAGTGGGGTCATATATGCAGGGGTATTGATTCCATACAATGGACAAAGTTTTAAGAGACTGCTTCTACGAATTGGAGAAAATTAGACGTATAAAATACTTTTTGGTACACTTCATGCCTTTAATGAATATTGTCGTTTGTTAATTTATCGTCGTTTTGTAAGAATTAAACAGTGTGGTAATAGCAAAATTGTATTCATAAAAAAATAAAATTGTTTAAAAAATCAAAAGAAAAACCTGACTGTTACAATTTTTGTTTGTTTTTATTATGAAAATTTTGATGTACTGCTTTTTATGTGTCGTCAAAATAGTAACATAAAAGTATTATGACATATATGTATATTCTATTCCAAATACATATATTGGAATGGTCTATTAATATACTAAACTTCATTTGAAACCCATATGGTAATCAAAATAAAAAAGTTCCTCGTCCCCTTTTTTGCCCATTTACAGGGCCGATATATATAACACTTTTATATAACTATGTAGACGCAAAGTCCCAAAAGGCGTTAAAAATATTATTATGATAAAAAAATACTCGTCTGCAAATTTCAGGTATAGCAGTCAGGATTTTAGTTTCCATAAAACAATGTTTTCTTTGTACATATATAGCGTCTGTAGATAAACTTAATTATTAACCACGTTTTAAACAAGGAAATAAAAGCTAGCTCCAGTAATCTGTTAAAAAAAAAAACACGCTTTCTACACTCATAGCTCCGCACTAGAATTTTCTCCTGTGTCGCGGGTGCCATGGACACACAAAGACGAATACACAAACACCCAGACCCAGAACAGAAATATCTAAATTCATCATTCAAATGTCTGTCTGGCCGGGGATCGAACGTGGAACCCACTGCGCGTCAGACCGGTATGGTGACCGCTCCGCCACTCTTATATTCGACGAAACGAGAGGCTTGTTTGGCAAGTTAGTCCAAAGCCAAATCGAACTTTTCAGCTCCCTTAAACACACTTACTGAACATCTAGACCCTCTTGATTCCCATCGCCATTACTCATTAACCATGATGCAGTAAATATTTAACATGACCGTGGAAGAGTTAATGCGGCTTGCACGAGTGTGGTGCGGACGCCGGTGCATTTTCGATGACAGCGAATAATAAACACAGCACACGTGTGCGTGGTTGGTGTGTGGCCCGAGTTATAAGAGCCAGCGAGAATTTCTAAGTTTCGGTGGGTAGTAATATTTGTTATATTATTATTTGTTAGAGCAAAGCGATAAAAAAAAAAAACAATTTTTGTAAATAAAAATAAATTTATGGTCAATTAATTAAAGTAGTTTTTATATAGTTAGTGCCAACGGTTTTTGGAACGAAGTTCCTTATCGTGCGTTGCGAAAGGGACTAAAAGGAAAAAATTAAGACTAAAAGTTGTCACGATCCTTTTTTCTATACTTGCTAGCGCGCGCGCTGCAAGCCGTGCGGCGTACGTGTTTCTCTATCTGTCTCTCTCTCTCATAGAAAGTAAGCCAGTTATTTGCATTTCGTCTTTCTATTTCGCATTGAAGAGTGTGGTGTCGGGACGATTATTTTTGTTTAGTGTATACAGGATTTTTGTACATAAATTATATTTGTTAATGATAAAAAAATATATTATAACTTAAAAGAAATAAAAAATTATTACTATACTTTCACAAATTAATCGAAAGGAACTTCGTTCCATTCGAGTGTCCCTTGACACCTCTCAAGTTTTTATTATATTAACGAAAACGTTATGGCCACTATAAACTAGAGACTGAGAAAGTACGTCGCTTATTATAAATGCATAGACAAATTTTGTAGCAAGTAGTAAAAGAAGCGAGGGGGTCAAATAACTTACCCACCAATTATTTTTGCAGTAATTTGGCTAAACCAGCCTTTCAGAGTAATAATGGGCAAGAATAGACGCTACATAATTTTCTTATACTTTTACTCTCGCGTTCTTCCGATAAAAATATTAGGCGTCAGCCAGACTCAATGTACAAGAAGTTCTCCATGTGATAGGTGTAAACGCTACTTTAGTTAAATTAAGGTCGCTTATATCTTTTAAATTGCACTAAACGCCATGTAAGTTAAAGTGTCGAAGCTGTGACGTCGCGTCGCGCTTGAAAATGAATTTTGAAAAATATATTTTTATATTCCAACCTACCACTATGTTTTAGTTGTGAGACATAATGTAAGTTTGTTCACACGTTTCACTTATAGATAACACACCTTTTATCTACCTAAATCTATTTTGGTTAAAGTGTCTTGAGTTAACAACATCAATACAACATGTCTAACGCTTTTTTAAACCCTTTTCATTATTATTGTAGAAGCAAACAAGCATGCAGTTTAAAGGTTGATTCCGGAAGCACCACCGCCACACCTATTTCTGCCTAATAACAGCAGTGTTAAGCTTTACTGTGTTCTGATTTGTAGAGTATGGCAAGGGAGATAGTCCGAGGCGATCCAACTTTGTGCTTAGTGGCAACCTATCGTGGTCAACCTTAGGTAGGATGCAAATCTTATCAGGGGTGCATCACAGATGTCCATGGGCGGTAACCACTTACCATCAGGTGTAATGACGATTGTTTGCTAATTCTATGATGTATATATTAGTTCTCACCAGCAGTGGCGTAGCGTGGGGGGGGGGAGGGGCGAACCGCCCCGGACGGCATATTTTAGGGGACGGCAATTTTTCCTTTCTTC
>DWLI01002096.1:0-13856 GCA_018249915.1 Cecropterus dorantes dorantes | reverse complement strand
AACTTAATTAAATACTTTTATACTCTTTTATTGGATTAAATCTATAAATATAACATAGATAAACAGAGAAAAAAAAAGCTTAAAATTATTCCTGTAACTATATATACATATATACTATATACAAAAATATTATTACAAATAAAATAAACTCTACAATGGCTTATATTATATCTAATTAAATACTTAATTTACCACTGAAAATTGACATTATCCAGAAGCAATATAAACTACATATATTTTATCTACTACGACACCAGTCTTTTTTTTATAATATTGAAGTAGGAAACGAGCATGCAGTCCACCTGATGGTACGGCCTAATCACGAGTCGCAACCAGTAAGTAGTAACTGACATTATTATCACCTACTATATGAATATTATACCCATCATACGACCTTCCTTAGACATTGCGCCTGCGCTAGAACCACTTAATCGTCGGAGCCGGTTGGCCAGCCAACCGCGGCCAATACCCCAACAAAGACCATTGTCCTGTAACAGATCACAATGCCCTTTGGCAATTGAAGCCGTGGTCTCAAACGCAACTGGACGGAGAGACGCTTATCTTATATCAGAGTGACGCAATTCGTATCGCGCAACTTCATACAAATATTGTACGCATATGGCAATGAAGTATGATGTATCACAGTGATTTTATCTATTAAAATGAAGTAAAAAATATTAGTAATAATTTTGTTATGTTTTAACCAATTTCAAAAAATGGAGAAGGTTCTTTGTTCGACTGTATTATTTTTTTGCATTCACTTGGGCAAATGCCATATATTAGTCGAATTATAATAAATTATAAGGGATTTATTTAATTAATTTACGTTAGGGCTTCCAACACTAGTTAAAACTTGCAATTGACGCGTAAAAACAAAATAAACTTGATTAATTTAATAAATCTCAGAACGAAACTTAATTACTCAAATTTGAGACGGTTGTCACATAAATAAATTTATTCGTCTATTTTTACTTTACATTAACGTCACAAAATTTTTATTATAATACATAATTAAAATTCATTTAATTTATACGTCCTTAGTTTTCAATAAACAGCGACGCGATAAGAGGTGGCTTTTTCTAATTTTGTTGAAAACGGGCCGACATTTCCTTCTCGCTAGCTTTTATCCCACATGACGTTGTAAGTCTGTCAAGCCAGCAAGGGTATTTTGTTATCGAAAACGTGCAGTGGATAGGAGCGACAGCCTTTGTTGCAACACCGTCTATTCTTCACTCTCGATGACATTGTGTAGACGCTTCCATACGTGTTTGCACATTCACGTTTAAGATAAACATGGCTATGAAATTCAATATTCCGTGTAAAGAAAAGGTGAGGCGCCACGAAATTCCATATCTTTGTTCACTTTAGTAGTAGTAACTGGAAATGCATATGTTTAGTAAGCTGAGGAAAATCCGAGTCGTATCGTATCGTATTACGTATTGAAGTTGATCACAGAGTCACAGGTCACATTCTTAGTCCTGTGTACTAAGTTAAAACGCCCTCAATACAGCTTTACCACTATCTTCAAAGCAGAAAACGAACCAAAACTCTTTCTAAGTCAGAAATAAATGAAGCACTGGTGCCGCCACATTTGAATGCTTAGGAATACGACCCCTACGGCTTAATGAACCTTTTTATCATCATCTCATTGGTAGGCATCAGTCTCAAAACATGTGGAGTCTCCAATATGAGACGCCTAGACAATACTCTAACATAGTTTTCCGATGAGGTCTAATAGTCCAATTCTGGTTTCAGTCCTTAATGGCGAAGGAACACAATTTATACTAGACGTATTAATATCGACCTTAAGGCCTTTCAAAGTCTTTAGTTCCTCTAATATAGAAGACTAGTGTTTGTGACCTTCGCCTTAATACTTTGCCCCTAGCAGCGTGGCATAAATGAATAATTAAAAGTCAAATGCTTCAAGCGCTCTCTTTGTAGGCAGTTTTCAAGAGCCCATCGTATAAGATATTAGCTAAATTAATTTTGCGATTAAGTTATCTCGATGGGAGGTCGGTAACGAGGGAGCCACCTGAATGTAAAATGTTTCTCAGTAACGATTAAAGCAAGCAAAAGTTGAAAATGTACATTAAGACTTTTGCTTTCTTAATAGCGATTAGTCGAATATGATACCGAGTTACAGGGCATAATTTTCTCTTTGAAAATTGGAGTAATATTGATTATCTTACCAATTTTAGTAGGTATTTGAGGTAGATATGGTTTATTTTACGTGTGGTGGGGAAATATGTGGCGTGAACATAGATCTATCTCATTCTTAAGCGTGGTCAATACGGCTAAATATAAGAACTTTTCTAAGAGAAACCTATGTAGGGCCCTAGCACCTCATGAAGCGCGTATCGTAATAAATGCTCATGCTAATGAAATGAGCTTTTCTGATGATTATACTGAATACTAGCCTATTCTTTCGGCTCCACCCGCCTCGGTAATATGTATACAGGTAATAGACTCTCTGTGAGCCAAATATCAGCGAAATTCGATAGCTTATGCGTGAAAAAGTCACATACATCCTCACAAACTATCGCTTTTATAATAATAGTAAAACTAGGTTCATCCGTAAATTCCAAATTTACTGTAACTGTAGCAGCAAGTGTTATTATTATACCGGTGCCATATAATATGTTAATTAATACTTTCTAAATATGCACGAGTAATTATAGAATTGCATAACAATTTACAGCATCTCAGCACATGTTTACTCGTTAAATATTATAACAAAAACATATTTCAGCAGTGTGTCAGTAGAGTAATCTAAAAATAAAGTCGATCAGTTTGTTTTGTAAACGCAACCCAAGAAACAATAATCATTTACGTTATTCTCAACAACTGGTTTCATAGAAAATTATTGAGTCAGAAGCGTAGAACAAACGCTTTGAATAAATTTGTGTATAATTACAATGGAAAATCTATCGTTATGTAAATGACTCGTGAACCATTTTACTGATAAAGTGCGGTCATAGAAATATGGTTATCGATCTCATTTAAAATTGTTCCATTAATTAATACAAAACTCATTTAATAAAAAGTAGAAAACAAACATGTTCATCTGATGGTAAGTTGCCATCTTTAAATAACTCCAAATTGGGTTGGAGTCATCTGAGAGTGGTAGAAGATGCATTATTACCCCTAACTAAGGTGAAATGCCTATAATACAACATCTCCCCTACAACATACAAATGTGGTATAATTCTTTGAGGTTCGACTCAGGAAGAACCACCGACAGCAGTGTTATGACTGCACTTACCATCAGGTGGACTGGATGCTCGTTTGCTACTTTCAACATTTAAACATGTTTTCAGGTTATTAAAAAATACACCATTCAAACCTGTATTGTATGATATTATACGATAGAAATACGTTTGCGGTATTGCCGACGAGTCAATTGACAAAAAGATTAAGCTTATTTTACACGACTATTCTACTACGTTTGTCCGTGTGTGTCCATGATATTCATACTACGTGCACAAAAGGTCGCAACAAAATTATTTTACAAGAACTCCGACAGAAGTCATGTGAAGTCAGTGAGAACACCTCATAATATAAATCGGCACCTCATCATACATAAGTCAGTAGAATCGACCATTTATTTTAATAGACTGTTTAAAAACATATATGTAACGTCCATCACTATTATAATATCAAATACTAAGCCGCCGTCGTGGGGCGTCGTGACGAGAATAGTTCGCCATAAAGAGATAAAATCACGTTGTCACTTTAAATAAATAAGACTGTCCACTTAAATTTCCTGTTTATTTCTGTTCCCCCACCGCAACACGAGCGCTGGCTAAAAATGGAGACCGAATTAGTTTCAGGGATTTAAGGATACAGGAATTGCGTCCATGGGGAATATCTTGCGGGCAATTTTCATCTTTCCTATTTAATAATAAGGCAAACTAATTTCGAGGATTATTATTTTGTTGTAATCACAGCAACTATGTTGAGTGAAATTAATTAAAAGTAAATTTATATTAAAGTAAATTTATATTACTGTTTTATAGCGCTAATTTGGACGTCATTTAAAAGGTGAGAACTACTAATAATAGAATACTATCAGTTACGCTGCTAGCAATTTTGTTTTTATAAGTGTAAGACGGACGCGCTAAAATACTTAACGGTTATAATCCTTGCTTAAGATACTAGCGGATCAGAACGTCATCTCATCTAAGATGATCCGTTAAGGAACTCAGCGGACTTGTCTATTGTTTTGCATTTTTATTACTGCCGCTTCAAGTGCATAGCAATTTAGTAACGCTGTTGGATTCTAGTAATAAGAGCTAGATGTCACATGGACATAAATTAGTGATGTACCGGAGATCCTTATCCGCTAGTTTTTAGGCGGATCTTAAACGGATTTATACCTTTTATTAAATTCATATTACTTATAAATTCATCAAATGGACAAAATTCTAAATATACATAGGCGATTAAGTAGCAATATATTAGCAATAAATTCTATATTGTTTATTAATATTACATATTTAGCTTATATTGCAAAAATCAAATATCTTGGCATTATATGTTAGTACATATAATTACAGTGAACTTTGCAATGATAGGGAAAAACGGAAACAATGATTGTTTTAGGAAAATGTAATTACCTAGTACTAAGGGCACAGGCAGAAACATGTTAATAAAGCTACTGTCGCTTCAAGGACACGCGCATAAAGTAAGTAAATATGTAAAGAAGTTGAGATCCGTATCCGTATCCGCGGACCAAGACACCAATGATCCGTATTCTTATCCGTATGAGCGGATCTATTATTTTAATGATTCGGCACATTTTTAACAAAAAATACTAGCTACTGCTATCGCCTAAAGTAATGTACTATTCGATAAATAATGGTTCGAAATATGTCATCGTTTCAGTACATCTAAGACCATTTGATCGTGACGTGAGCGTCTAGGGATGGACCCATTGTACCGACACACAATTGCAACACGAAACAAGACCAACCTAGACACGTGTCGCAATGTAACTGTACGCTGAGTGAACAATCGTTTGAGCGTGAAGTATTGTCTCATAAAGGGACGTATCCTTTGCCGTGTCGTAAATGAGTCGGATGTGGATACGTGCCTACATATACGAATGCTTAAAATACTATCCAACGACATCAGTAATTCTAATGGACTATAATTCCCACTCTACAAAGTTCAAGAATTTGGTTCCAACATGGTCGTTTGACTTCGTTTTAGAATAAGTTTTTGGATAAGATTATACACTCAATATGTAAAAAATAAAAAGGAATGCTTTTGGGTAAAATGTGATTAATAAATAAAAAGATATAACAAAATCTAGTGGAACAGTCATCAAAATTATCTGCTAACTATACTAGCAGTAATTTCCATGACTGCCAATTATCGCCGCCTGCCATCAACGACCAGTCCGAGGTGGGTATAGACCATAGGCGAGGGTCATCGACATGCACTGTCGCTCATGCATTACCCTCCTTAGATGCTAAATTCGTAATGTATTATTATCTCGCAACAACATTGACTGGTACGTGTCACGACTTGTGACACGTGACACGTGACACCCGTCATTAAGTCGAGACTTAACAGTTTAAAGTAAAAAGTTTTGAGTTTTTGTTAACAGTTTAATATTGCACGTGATGTTTTGTAAACGTTTCTGGTAACAAAAATAAAACTTCAATACTTAAAGGCAGTTGCGTTTCATAATACACATTCCAGGCCTTTAGAGGGGGATAAAAGAACAGATCCCCCCCCTCCTTCCTGCCCTGTTGTATGCATCTACTGCTTCATGATATATGAACAGGACATCCATCCATGAATCCAAGGACAGATCGGTCAGTGACAAATTTTTAATAAATTTTATAATAACTAAAGGTAATATAATTGACGCAAATGTATCGATATTATTACAATATTTGTACAACGATCTATATTTGCAAACTCTTCTATAATGTCAATTATACATACAAAATAAAAATAAAACTAAATTATTGGTAACTTGTACGTAAATAATCTTAGAACAAGTGAGGAAGTTGAATTGTAGTGTTGAATTGTTTGACGCAAATTAACGTTTCCTGAAATCCGTCATCATTACTACAAATTGTGAGCTCTACTCGAAATGTCGCACTAATTCTATCACTGCAGGTCTAACGCAAATGACTAATGCAATTTCGTACAATTTCCTTCGTGCCATGTTACGTGTTTACATTTGTACGCAAATAAATGTAATTGTTGCGTACGTGTGATTTCCTCATGTTTGTTGTGGATAAAGCTGAGTTGATTTTATGGGCTTTTGAAACAAAGAGAATTATACTGATGAATAGGCTTTATCAGATTGGAAAAGCAAAGGAACTACAGGTGGACTGCATGTCCACCTATAGTTACTACCGCCCATGGACTATCTGTAAGCAACTTCACAAAGACAGGATTTCTATCTAAATTCGATCTCGCCTTGCTACTCCTAAGTGAGGCGACAACCACGACCACGACGGATCGCAAAAAATGCTTCATCCTAGAAATAGGTAACTCGCCGGTCGAACTACACTGGTTCTACCTGGTAGAACGGTATGTAGTTTACATTTAACTCTTAAAATAAAACAAAATAAAATTTAACAATATTTAACAAAATATTGGTTGGTCCCCACATAGAACTATGTGTTAGACTAAAATAGCTTATAAATTCCCACTTCTTTTCCATATGTTAATATTATAAACGCGAAAGGTTATGTACGTTGATAGCTAGATTTCGTACAAAAGGACTACAGAAATCTACAGGACTACAGAACGAAAGACCTGATCGAAAGGACAGACAACTCAAGGACGATCTTTCGAAGGAAAAGTAAGAACCAATCGCTACGATGTCAACTGTTATATACAGTCGTTTATTGTAGTCATAGGTTCAGATAGGTCAATCATCGATGGCATGATAACTAAAATGCACACACATAAGGTTGAAGAAAGGAACGATAAATAATTTCGCAGGGAATCATGATAAAGGATCACCGTAACTTTACTCCCTATTCTTATTTTTAAATGTTTTTATTGTACATGTTTTTAAATTATTCGTATTCTCTAACATCAACTTGCTTATGTTTAAAAATACAAAAAATCATGTTTAAAATGAATACATGTACGTTTGTGGCCAGTGTATGGTGCCTATGTCTATGCATTTGATATTCTATTTTATTATGTTGATTATGTGATTGGTTGTTTTTTCATACATATATATACATACGACATTTAAATTGAATATACTTCAATATAAATGACTCTCCTTGGAACTCTCCTTGTAAACCACCCGTACTTAAACCGGAAACCGCAAATCGGTCAATGACGGCCATTGCTATTGAACCAGTCGGCCTGACACTGATTTTAGTAAAGTAACCTAACTGTTGCAAAATAGCAGTTTCCGCTTCAGATAGTTTCTAATTCTACCAAGGTTACCTTAAACACAATGGCTATTAAACGTTCGTAAGTTTGCTAATGATGTCATGGATTCCAGAATCCGATAAACAGACGGTGCATCCGGTAATTATTTATAGAAAGTATCCACATAAATTGTTAGACTCTTTAACTAAGACTTCGTAGTTTCAACTTTAAATATTAATATTATCGGGTATATTTTTTCGTAAGTGGACGCTGGACTTGTAGACAATCAGACGCTATTTAATGACTATCGAATAGGCCAGGAGTATTGCTTTCCTGTAGGACAATTCATGATTCGTTACAGATTCTTTTGGCAGGTGGTAGTACGAGTATGGTTCTACCGTAGAGACACCAACGCCACACTAATTTCTAGCCTAAAACAATTCTTGCGTTTCGATTAAAGGATGTGGTTGCTGGCTTACTTAGGCGACCATTTCATTTCTCTCAAGTAGAATGAAGACTGACTACAGATAGAAACTTTGTTCTATTCGAAGAATGACCACGTACCAAGTGGATCGCATGCTCGTTTGCTTATTGCTACATCTTACTCTGCGTACCTGCTACATCTTATCTACTCTGCAAATCAAAACAAAACATCCCCGTATCGATTTAACCGCTACTTAGAAGTTTTTAACAGAATTTTACTCAAATTACATGGATCTTTGATTAGGTACATGTGTAAGTAACAATATGATGTAGGTATGTGAAAATTTCCTGATTATAATTAAATGTATTGTTATACCTATTATTAACTTATCCTTATAGCACGTTATTATTATATCATAACGTTATCCTTATATACATCAATTCTTAATTAATATGCACCAACTGTTACGATCATTAACTGTATAGCAGAGTAATATGAATTAATATTTTAACTTTGGCATCATTGCTACAAAATATGAATATTATAGTTAGTAAAGGTATTTCCAATGTAGCCTGTATTTTTGGCGTACGGCTTTTGTATAAAAATCAAAACCTTACCTCTCCAAGATTGATGAACCCATGGTCCATTGCGACTGCATCCGCTGCTTCCCTCCCACCCGGCACGTGGACAGCCCATGTCGGCGTGTAGTGCGCACGCGCAGCCTCCAACAACGACAGCAGCACCAAGATGGCCGACGCCACCGAGCAGCGCGCCATCGCACACACACACACACTCACCGGCTAGTACTTGTTAGCATTGCACACACACTTGTCAAAGAATACTTTACTCCGTAAAGCTGGATTCTAAGCTAATTTAATAAGTGACGTAGTGGTAGGTGCTGTTGACGTCAGTCTCGCGTTCGTTTGGCTAAATATTGATCTATAAAACGTAATGCTTGTTAGATAACTGGTAAGTACTTAATGCTTTAAGTGTCACGGAATCTTGGCATTTTTGGGTAGATTAATATTTCTATTCTATATTAATTTCGGATAACATTGACGGTATAAAAATTGAATAAATGTACTTATTAACTTCATTTGAAATGAATGAGTCTATTTTTTTTAATCCAGTAAGTATATGTTATATCCTCTGTTGTAACGATTATGTCGAATTCTTTATATCTGACGTAATTACCTACTGAATTCGCAATAACTGCATTGATAGCACGATAATAGAGTATGACGCCAATATTCATGATAACAATATTCGATACCAAATTCAGGTCGATTTTATTACTATACATAATAATAACATACATCATCATTTATATTTTGGAAATAATTTCGTGACATGGCTTAAGAGCTCATTATGAACTTTAAATCGACTGCATAGACGAACATGTGGAAGATATTTTCGTGGTTTGAACCTGTAGGCACAACTATTTCTGCCTTATAACAACAGTGCTGCTGTGGTATGGTTTGAATGGTACAAAGAACACATATAAGGCGCCCCAGACTCCAACTTAGTTCTCAAAGATATAAACGCATCGACAGTCGAGCTTACTAAGAAAAATCACGTTAAAAATACTAAGTAGTTTCGATTTGAAATGTAGTTTCATTATACTTAGTTGTTTTGCATACATAGGTTTAATATTGTTATAATGTAATATTAAGGCTCGCTGCGTAATTATTCAAAACTAGGTACATTCAGATAAGTTTATAATACTAAAGCACCTACATCAAGTGTAAAATCTTATTGTAAATTGTTTCATGTTAATGAGGATTATTCTATTTACCGTTTTCATAAATACTTGTTATTTCATTAAATTAATTAGTTATGATCAATACGCTGGAAATTCGTATTCCGTATGAAACGTAATTTACGTAAACATTCAAGTTAAAATGATAACTCCAGCCTATCTCCGTATTTCTCCTGTTTATTATTTAAACTATATTAAACACCTACTATAAGTCTTTATAATTAGATAAACCATATTAGATCTACTATAGGTATACACACCAAGTGTATAAGATAATATTATAAAAAATACTCTTACAGTTATATTCTCAAATGTCATTTTATTTAATTTAAATAAAAGCGTTCTAGTGTTAATGTTCCTCTCATTAAAATCAGGTCAACAAGAGTTATAATATTTTCCCAGAATATTTGTTTTAATTCTGTAGAAAGTTAAGTTTATGTTTTCTGATATTAATCTACTTAGGCTCTTTTTTACTTTTACTTTCGTATGGTGGCCTCAAATAATACCTTTAAGACTTAATTCGTCAAAGGGTTTTTTTCAAATGTGGATTGATAGCGACGTCTCCCTGCCAAGTTATTCACCTATGCCGTCACCTTTACGTATCGCCAAGCCTAAGCCAAGCATGGTGGTTGTCGTAAAATTTCCATTTCTATTGGAAACTGCATAAAGATCCAGTGTACTTTTGAAGGTTCGTGGAGTTTGTTCTCATTATATTAAAAATTCAAACGGTGATTTCCTGTACTATCCAAATATTAGTATATTTGGATTGTACATTTTTACTTATCAGAAATTGTTACATAATAAGCGCTCTATTTATAATATAAGATAATAATAAAAAATATAAGAAGGTCGTGTGTATAGCGTAGGTATGAAAAATTCAGATATTAGCGTAAAAATGGCCCTCGTTAAAAGTTCGCCGGCTGTTACAAGTCCACGACAAGTGGGTCAAGTACGCACCAAGGACAACATTAAGCACTGCCAGCCCTCTATAACACTTCATTATCGCATCACTGGCCTTTCATTAATCAAATCCTTAGCCGGATGATGTTTGGCCAGGATTTAAAAACAAAACATACGATTAATGCCATCTTGTACTTTGCAGTCTTGCGCAAAAATTGCCTTTTTTGTCATCTTAATTCATTTATAATATCAAATACATTACACATTTGTATGTGTTTATACATATATGTATGCTGATCGTTCCAATCTGTTCAAATATGATAAAAGATAAGCCTTTGTACGATTTAGTGATGGAGTAAGCCCTTTCTATGTCGAAATAATCTATTTTAATCGCTTTATTCTTCTTGTTGACTGTACCTGCGAAATAATACTTTTGTTCCAAATACGTCAAAAAGCGTCGAGTACACAGTCAATTTTCCAATCGACATATTTGTTCCCGATTGTACATATTCGATTGTACTAACAAGGTGCTCTATACATCACGTATATAACAGAACCACATTGTACCGATTGACAGTCGCATCGGTTCAATTGTTACGGATTATATTTGGCTTCATTCAACATGATCCTGAACTACTGAACCATTGAACTGTACACACGATAAGAAGCTGTATTGAGTTTACAAAAGATATATCAATAAACCGGCATTACCGTTAATATTTTGCAATAACTGTTATTTGCCTACCTTAACGTTCAAATAAAAATAGTAAGTATTAATGTATACATTTTGATACTTTTAGCTTTAGTTCCGTATAAGCTTATCTCACTTGGTTCTCATTCTATTTTGATCCTTCAGGTTTTAAAGATCGTGGGTAATACTGTTTCTGACATTAATAATACTGGAGTTCGTGCCCCAGTGCTACCACGCCCATCAGACAAATACAAATCATAAGCACTACTATTAGGCAGAAATAGGTGCGACTATGGTACTTTTACCTAAATCACAAATACATGAATGCCTACTTATTTAAATATTGTTTTTAATTATATGCGTATTTTTTTGCTGGAGTATAATTATATGCGTTTAACAGTTTGCAACAGAAAAACATCACAGCTTTTTGCGACGATCTAAATAAATAATAACAGAAATGTTTTTGTTTAAGTAACTTAGTTTTAAGTATAAGGAAAAAGGCAAAGTTATATGATTATACCAGGAAAAGTTTTGACTAATATTTTTGGCGAAATATAATGCAGTTTTTTGGAACAAAAAATGTTGGTCGACATTAGTGTGTGGGGACCGTCTTGGGGAATTGTTCCTTCCAACAATGTTATCGAAATAGGATTGATAAGTTAAATACAAAAAGGTCGGTGTATCGACAGAAACAATGTCTCGTTTTATCATACTGCAAGGTTCTTGACCGAGAAGATAAATTTGCACATACCTACTGTTTCTTTGAACTAGTATCATATAACTAATGGTATTGTTAAAAGTGGCGGTATTTCCCTATCGCTTGTAATAAGTGCCAAGAAACGTCACAGAATTTTAATTACAAAGATATCACAACTGTGCCTATTATTTTTTATTTTACTCACAAATAGTAATGCATAAAAATATACATGAGTATATTAAAAACACAGGTACCAGTAAATATGTAATTGGGTACATAAATTAAAACTGATTAACCACTGTTTACTACTCCTAAACTGTTTCTAATAAAAAGTAAGTCAAGGACCTAACTTATTTTGCCATTTTTCGGCTTATTTACCATTTATTCTTAAACAGTAATTGAAGCAAATAATGTAGGTACTTACGGTTAGATAAGGAACAAATGAAGGTAAGTGCTCTTATCGTTTTATGTTAACCATAATGTTAATTTAACGCTGTAACAAATAAAGTTTTTTTTAGTTACTTTATAATTAAGGCAATGTATTTCTTCTTATTTACTTTACGTTAACGAGGGACATAACAGAGTAAACTGCATCATAATATAGCTGACTTTGCATAATTAACTTTTATGTAAATACTGTAAATAGGTATATTGAAGTTATTTGCTAACGTAGTGTTCACAGAATGTGACTAAGAATTGTTAATAAGTAATCGGTATTTTGACACTTCAGGTTACTTGGAACTGTTTTATTTACTCAAAGATTAAAATAAACAAATGAACTACACAAGTGGGCCAGACAATCATATGCGTACGCAGTCATCGGCCGACTAACAACAATATTTACAGTTAGGAAAATGCAATAAACTATCTATGGATTACGCATAACTCGCTTTTGTTGGCTGTATTAAATATTGTATTGGCCACGAGGATAAATTAGAGCACAATATAAATCGTCAAAGACAGAAGACAGTTATCTTATCTGTTTCCATTGGTGCGGTGTGTAAACAATTCGTTTTGTGAGTAATCGCCTGCCTGGGTATTTCGCGTGCAGCCCACATCGTGAGACGGATGTTTCATCGATGGAATCCGATGGGAAGGACCAAGATTCCGTGGCACTTTAGACAATAGTAGCCGGTGAGAGTCGGCGCCGCTGTGACGAGCGTTCACCTCTCGCATCCCGCCTCACTGTTATTATCATTTTTGGCTAATATTAGGGCCAATTCAAAGGGTGTTTCTCACGTTCAAGTTGGCAGCAACATCCACTACGTTACACAGTAACACACTAAAGTCATTATAGTGCTCGACACGAGTGTCAAGTGGCGCGTGAATATCGACACGGGGCGACGCAAGACACACCCGTCACGTTCGCGCACGTGATGCTGACTGATTCGTTTCACTTGCTCTCGCCTGGCCGCTCGCAGCGATTGGAGCTCAGACGACGCAAGACTTGCCAACCTCAAAAACTTTACCCGTAATTGAGGAAACAAAATCTCATCGTGCGTTGTAAAATAAAAAGGAGTTTATATTTTTGGTGTATAATTTTAACTTGTTTTTTCTTTTGTATGAAGGTATTAAAATAAACAATTACATTATTTTTAATTGATTAGTATTATCTCGAAAAACACCATGTTATATGTATAAGATCTTAAGAGCGTCCACATAGTGTACAATCTAAATCAAAAAACCTTTTAATAATAATACTTAAAGTTTTTAGTAAAAGTTGTGTAATAGTAAATTTAATATAACTAAGGAAACAATTGGTATACGGGCACCGCCAAGGGCGTGCAAGGGAGGGGGGGACGGTCAGGTGTCCCTTAGATCTTCAGTTATCGTTGTCCTTACATGCACAGTACTTTAGGAATCGCACAAGGTCGTTTCGTGCAGCTGTATGCCTAATATTGGAATAACGTTTTTGATGTGAAAAATCTTTATTTATGTCTTTATCATCCACTCTTGACATATCAAACAGAAGTGTGTAGTGTAGTAATTTTTTTATTAGGTACAAATTTGTATTTGTGAACTAAAAACA